>NJES01000064.1:0-46982 GCA_002591395.1 Ophiocordyceps camponoti-rufipedis | reverse complement strand
GTGCGGTTTAGACTTTGTGCCTCAAGGGCGTATCTCCTCGTTCGGGCAAGCCGTGCAGTGCAGGCGGTAGATTGGTGCCACGCGTGCATTTACGGGAAAAACTTGTCATCCCATGATTGCCTGCTGCACGCCTCGTCGGCCGACGCGGGCAACAGTAGTGTGTGTGTGTGTGTGTGTGTGTGTGTGTGTGTATGTATGTATGATCTGTCGATGCGCTATGAAGGGACTCGGTTCGATAGAAAGGATGGGATGGAATAGAATAGGTAGAATAGGTAGATAGGTGATGGATGGCAAGACGTCGTCTATCCCCGCCTCTCTTCCCCTCTCGTGATGGTCCACTTAGAGTCAGGCGTCCTCATCACGTGGCCTTGACCCAATCGTTCGACGCACGTGACCCCATCCTCCAACCTCACCTTGTCGCTCCTCCGCTCCCAACAGGCACGATGGCGAGCCTCGGACCGGCCCCCTTCCGGGCCATGGCATCGCGTCGACTGCTTCGACAGCTGGCGAGCCGCCTAGTGAGCCGATCAGCTTCCACCACGAGCGGCGCAAAGCTACTGGCGGCGAAGCAGCAGGCGGCGTTTCGTGCGTTTACACAAGATGATATCCCCCCGAAGATGAGAAGAGCTGAGCTGATGATGGGGGAATGGGATAGGTGTCCCGGCCAAGGTTCTCATATACCACGCTGGATCGGTTCGGACGGCTTTCCTGGGCGTCGTCCGTCTTACGAGTCTCCTCGTGGCCGTTATCTTCGTCTGCCTTATAGGGCCAGCCTACATCCGCGCTGAAAAGGACGTGCTCTCAACCGCCACCAGTCCGTCCAACCCCCCCCAATCCACCTCACCAACGTACAAAAAAGGGGGGCCTAACCTGCTGACACGGGGGACAGTGGTAGCAGGCGGCATCATCCCGCTCACCCTCGTCACCATAACAGCCTCCCCCTTCGTAACGCAGATGCACATGCACCTGCCCCCGAGCGCACGCCTCTCCCGCCGAACGCTGGAGCGCTTCGTGCGGTCGCTCCCCAGCGACACGGAGCTGACGCTGACGACGATGAATTTCCTGACGGCGTCGAGGGCTGCCAGGGTGCGGGCTGGGGACCTGCGGACGGCGAGGGGGACGGTGAGGGCCAGGCTGGGGCTGGTCAATTACGTGCGTGGGAGGCCGGTTGCTGGGCTGAGGGGCGTCAATGCGTTTTTCGTGCAGCCTAGGGAGAGGGCTTTGGTGCCGGTTGATGGGGGGGGGAGGAGGGATTTGGTTGAGGGGTGGATATGGGATGTTGTTCGGGGGCGCATCTCGCGGTGCAAGTGAGGTTTATTATAGAGCTGGTTAACATGTACACAATACTATACTCATGACCTATCTGCTCAGATGATGCTAATAGGGTTAGATATAGGATGCTTGCTGCTCGATGCCGAATCTCACGATCGAGGTTGATAACATGACAATAGAACCAACCAGTCAACCATACACACAACACCATACCCGCACCCACCCGCCAAGAACCCCCAACAACAACCACGAGACACGCCCGCCAGCCGTTACGCCCACACCCCCCATCGGAACCCGCCGCCTCACCAGCCGGCCGCTCCCGACAGACGGAGCCGGGAGGAAGGAGAATAATCCACGAGAGGTCTGAATCTCCATCTTAGGGGCAGCTGACTTTGCTGCCGGTGCGGACAGGGGGTGAAAAACCTTGGGCAAAGGCCGTGATGGGAAACGAGAGTCGGAAGTCTTGGTTGTGCGACCTGGCCCCCTAACCATCAAGTCTCATCCGTACGACGACGTATTGGCCGCCTTTGATTCCCACTCAACTCGTATGCCCCCCTCGAATGTTATTCTTGCTTTTCGTATGCCTTCGTAAGTACGAATACACCGTCACGCTCCACAACTGCAAGACTGTCTTGATCAATTTTGGCTACCGACGCCCCGTCCGCCTCTTGTCCTACCTCCAGCATGGGTATATCGCATCAGTCGTCGCCTTGTTTTTGCTTCGTCTCCTTCATCTTGGTCCTCGTCTTTCCCGAAGCCGTGGAGCTTCTCCTCTAACCGGGTCCAACCGAGACGCATAGGTAGAGAAAACAGGAAATGGGCAATTCAACGCTTGATGGCCTGCATCGCGTCGAAGCCCCAGCATCGCTTCAACCCTCCCTCGTAAACACTTGCCACCGATTCCTGCCACATGGCGGGCGTGATGAAGTTGGCCATGGACCCGACGGGCGGAAACGGCTGCGTCGTCGTCGTCTGCTGCTGCTGCTGCTGCTGCTGCTGCGCGTCACTCGTCGTCACGACTCCGTGCACCGCCTGCATGGCCGAAAAGTCCGGCACCGGCACCAGGCCGAGCGGGCCGGCCTGAAATGATACCTCGGTCTGGGCCGGTGAGCCAAATGTAGTGTTCCACTGTCTGCCATCTTTTGTCAGCCGCTGGCGGGCCTCGTCATGCCCAAATCACACGCACTCAAAGATTCGTGTCGGGTTCCACGTCGACTGGCTGGTCATGTCCGCCGTCTGGCCGTCCTGCGGCATCATGACGAGCGGTGATTTGCCGCCGTCTCCCGGACCGGCCGATACCGGCGGCGAGACGGGATGATGGCCTGCTTGGCAGGTCGAGTGGCTCCCTGCTCCTGCTTCCCCTCCGCCAGGGGGCGTGTCCAGCTGCCGACCTCCGTGCAGACCCCGGGGCGGACTCGAATGGCTCGACGGGTGAGGGCTCGCGTACGGGAACGATGGCTTGAGGACAAAGGGCCGGCGCACGTCGGCCGAAAAGGCCTCGCGGACGGCGTCAATCTGCTTCTGCAGCTCTGGCATGGGCCAGGCCTCCATGACCTTTTCCATGATTCTCATGTGTCGAGTAAAGTAGGCCCGCGCGTCCGAGTTGAGCTCCGGATCGGGGGAGACGATGGCCACCTGCTCGTTTGTCAGCTTCGACAAGGACAAGGAAGTTCAGGACGCACGAGATGCAGGACGATGCATGAGAGTCCCGCGTAGACGGTGAAGCTGAAACCGCGCTGCATCGCCTGCAGCCCATTGAGACCGTAGCCACGTACGATGGCCTCCTGCAGACGACAGAGGGCCCTGGCCGCGTTGTAGCAGATCAACATGTGATGCTTCCACTGCGACTCGTTGGCCGTGGCGTCGAGGCAGGACAGCACCGGTCGGTGGAAGAGAATCAGCGTCAGGTAATAGTACGAGTGCAGATTGCCGAGGAACGACGACGTCAGCCAGGGCGGCGAGCTGTCTGGCGGAAACGTCACCGTCAGATCGGACGGCAACTCGGCGGGAAAGGCGCTGATGCTCTCGCTGAGCTGGAGGAACTCGGGGTCCATGCCCCAGTCCTTCTTGTTGCGGATGCGCGCGTACGCGTTGCTCATCCGCCCAATGTTGCGCACGAGCCGGGCAAAATAGGCAAAGTTGCGTGACACGAGATACTCGTCGCCGTCAGTCCCCGGCATGTGCGTGGGGACGCCAAAGTCGACGGAATCGATGTTGACGGACAAGTCGTACCGGCCTGTTCGGCCAGTCAGAGGCCTTGCTCCGGGGACTCACGCGGACGGGACAGGTCTCCTACCTTGGGGAGTGCCAACCATGACCTCGCAGACGAAGATGGTCTGCCAGATACGGGTACGTAGCTGACATTCGTCGGCGGTCGAGTTGCAGGGGCGTCCAGCGCGGTGGTCGTCGTAGTGCTCGTCGAGCCCCAGGTCTTTGGCGATCTGGACGCACTGGACGACCGTCATCCACGAGCGGTAGTAGTAGCCACGCTTGGGAGCCGCCTCGCGGGCCTTGAGAATCATGAGGAGCGCCTGTAGCGTGCTGAGACGGGGCACGTCCATGAAGGCGTCGGCATGACCTGCGGGTTCCAGGCGTCAGCGGGGGCAACTGGCAAGGTTGGGCACGCCGTCACATACGAGAGGCCAGCGCCAGCCACTGCTGCCCTTGGGCGGGATCCTCAGCCAGACGACCTCCGATGGCGAAGAGCGCCTCGAGGATCAGGGGCGAGATGCTCTCACGGGACGAGGTCCACTGGTTGTAGAAGAGGACCTTGTCAAGGACCGGAACGTAGGGGTGGACGTGAGCAAAGTAGAGGTCAAAGTATTGCAGGGCCGAGGCCTCGTCTGGCATGAGCTCCGGCGGGATGCGGACCTTGTGGCCCGGGCCCGCCGTCATCGGAGGCAGGAAATCATCGTCGTCCTCGACGGCGGGCTGCTCCTCGAGTCGAAAAGAAGCCTTGTTGCGGAGATAGGGGGCTAGAGGCAGAAAGGAAGAGCGTGTCAGCGGGAGGGGGGCAAAGCGGCCGAAGGGGTTGGCTCGGAGAGCCGGGCAGTACCTGTGCCGAGCTCGTTTACCTTGAGCGTGCCCAGTAAGTCGGCGAGATCCTGGTGCTGGTACGAGTCGTTGGAGCAGGCCTCGGACGAGTCGTCGAGACGCGAGTTTTGCTGCAAGGGAGGCGTGGGAAAGGCATCCTGATGATGCGAGTAGGGAGGCTGCGGACGGCGGCGGTGGTCGACGACGGGCGGTGGCACCGTGGTGTAGTGCAAGTTGTGATGATCAAAGGGCATCGACTGCAGGCCCGAGGTCGTATCAGGATCCGGATAAGGAGCGTAAGAATCGACGGGCTTGGAGGTGAGAGGCGGCGGCATGGAGAGGCTGTGGAAGGAGGCCGAGGCGTCGAGGATGGCCTCATAGGTGGTGGCCGTGGGCGTCGAATCGGCCGCGCCATCGTAGCCGTTGGGACGAACGCAGTGAAGCTTGAGGCGGATACAGGCCGAGCAGGGCCAGGTGTTTGTCGTGGCGGCGTCACACTTGATCTTGCGTCTCCGACAGCCTTCACAGGCCCTCATTACTTTTGTCGACCATCAACGACGGGCTGCATATGATTTGTCTAGGGGGGGAGAAAAACTCACCCTTGAGGCGCTTGTGTCGATTGTGCTCGTCGACAAAGACATAGTCTGTCATCCAAGGCGTCAGCACCGGCAGAGCAAATGAGATTCGATCAACCAACTCTTGTGCGTCTCCCTCTGCTGATACTGATGCGGTATGAAGGGAAAGGAGCTCATGTGGGCGGTCGGGGCACTCGCGAGATGATGAGGGAAGAGGCGGCGCACGGCAGAGTCGTTTGACATGGCGGACGGGCCTGACGATGGACCGTCGACATAGAGCCGACCCACGGCTGAGCAGGCGACGGTTGATGGATGGACGCCTGATCTGATGGTGATGGTGATGGTGATGGTGAAGGGAAGCGGGGAGGGGGGAATGCGTTTGCTGACGATGGGATGGATGGATGGGTGCTGCTCTGCTCTGCTCTCGTGATGACTGATGACTGATGGCGAACCGGGGGTCTGGCTGCCGTTAGGTAAGATGGGAGACCAACAGCCTACCTACAGGCCGAACAGCGCCTCTGACGTCGAGGAAGAAATCAATGGAAGAAGAAGGGGGGGGGGGGTATAGATACTCGAGCGTCGTGGTACGAATACAGTAGGTAGGTGTTCGTACGAATAGGTAGGTAGATACGGATGCAACGACGACGATACCTCAGAAGAGGAAAAAGCAAGCAAGCATTGGGGGAGTACAGAGAGAGAGAGGGAGGGAGGGATACCTCACACCGAGAGAGAGAATCACAGACAGAGAGAGAGATAGAGAGAGATAGAGATAGAGAGAAAGAGAGAGAGAGAGAGAAAAAGAGAGTAAAAGCTCCTACCGATGGAGCAGGATTGTCAATGAAAAAGACGTACGACGTCGTTTACGCTGCAGCCAAGGCACTACCGACTCCTCTATCCCGGCCGACGGATTAGGGCCGAGGGCGAATGGCTTCGGACCAGACAGACCTTTTTACCTCCTACATACATACTATTCCATCGTACGAAGGCCGGACCGCATCCTGGCACGCGGGGGACGTGGAGAAGCGCGGATTTGATTGCGGGTGAAGCCCAGGGCTTCGGGGAACCGCTGGAGATTGTGTGTCGCCGCTGCAGCCCAGTGGAGCGCCATGGCCCGGGGAGGGGATGGAAGGATTTCACGACGGATAGGCCTACGGCGGGCGTAGACGAGGAATCCATACATATCTGTAGCCTGTATTCGTAGGTGACGGCAACCAACGAAGCATCCACTGTGGTGATTGATCAATGGAGGAGGCGTCTGCTGCATACCTATACATACATCCATCCATCCATCCATCCGTGGGGGCAGCAGCCTCGACGTGCAACAATGATGCCACGGTGCTGTCAACCAGAAATCATCCGATCATGACGGCAAAATTCCATTCCACGCCTTCTTGGCTTTCTCGTCTTTTTAACCTTTTTTGCCCGCGATCCATACCCATCTCTGGAGGGCATGTGAATGGCGAGGGCGCCCATGAGGCTATCCCTCCGTCAGCTTTCTCTCTGTCCTCCCCTCCCCTCCCCCCTGCCCCCGTCACGGCCCGTCGCGGCCCGCAACGGCCTGCCACGGCCAGCCAGCCCGTCTTGTTGTCAAAGCTTATCGGCCGCCGTCCGCCTCGCACGTCGGTGGTTGCCGCGAGAGCTGCCGACCTCGTCGACACCTCCATGAGTCGCCGGCAAGCTTATCTGGGCCTCTGCTGCAGGGGGAACTCCAAGTCGAAGCAAGATGCTCTTCGTATTGCCTGCTCGCGAAGCCGCTCTCTTGGAAATCCTGACCACGTCCGCTCCAGGGTGCAGGGATTCGAGGCCGGAGCCCCTCTCCGTCTCGAATCGATCTCTGTCGGGCACATCCCATCAGTGTGTCCGACAGTGGACGGGCTGGACGGGCCGCGCGGGTGGGCCGCTCAGATGCCGTCTTGTGTGCGGCACAGGCTTCGGTGCCGATGGGGACCCCCGGTTGGCATCGAGCACCCCCCCCTAACTCGAACCGCGTCATCTATCATGTATGTATTCCATGCTTTTCCATTCCTTGCTTTGGGTCAGTTGCAATTGTCGCTGCAACTACTCGGCTGTCGCCTATAAGTCGCTCGCAAGTTGAATTCGACAGCGACAGGCGAGAACGACGTGCCAACGCGTCTCATGCACAGTCGTGCATTGGGCCCGAAAAGGGGGACCGTCAGCTTTTGTGTCTTTGAAGCGACGGAGCTCGCCGCGTGCCGTATTCGACCGCCGGTAGCAGCACTTCGTATCAAGCCTCTCCATATGCGTACCTCCCCGTACATCCATCCATACCCAAGGTAAGCTGCCACCCATTCAAGAGACGGGCCTCGTCAGCACCGCTCTGTCCATGTTGCAATGTACAGCCCCTGTTGGCATCGGACCGACACACCGGTGGCAGCGACGAGCTGGGTCGTGCATTTCACATGTCGCCAACCAGACTGTAACGCGACCTGACCGACCCGGCGAAGAGACGGCAAGGAATATGCCGAGGCACGACGTGCATGGCAAGGGGGGGGGAAGAGGAGGAGGAGGAGAAGGAGGAGGAGGAGGAGGAGGCGGAGGAAGAGGAGGGGGGTGATTGTATGGAAATGGCGAAAGAATGTGCGAGCATTTGTCGTTTGATTGATTGATATCGACGGGTCGAGACATGAACGCATATCGGCAATGCATCCAGAGGAGCGGCAACTGCCGGCTAAAAGCTCCCTCCGTGTCGTCAAGAGAGTTCGGGGAGAGAGGAAACGATAAAAAGAAATTGAAAAGAAGGGGTAAAAAAAGAGTTGGTGTCGCCAATTCGGCCCTTCGCCTTTGGCCAGCCTCGCTCTCCAGGGTTTCGTGTGGGTGAGTTGCTTACCCGGTAGAGGCACTGCACCACAGCAGCTGCATGCAGCAGGAGATGGCGACGGTCGGCAGCGTAGCAACGGCCAGTGCCGGCTACGACTGCTTATCTCGAGGGACCAAAGGCTGCTCCTCCCGTCGGATACCAGCCACGGGAAGCTCTCGAGAGTCGCCCTGCTGGCCCTGCTCGTGGCAGCGAGTCGTAGTCGCACCCGAGGACTTTGACGGGCCGACGATGCCGCTGCTGATGGAGAGTTGGTGGTCCACGGTCCATGGTCCATCGGCCCACCTTGGAGTGACAGTTTGAGCGTCGTTCTCTGTGAGAGTCGCTCTGTGAGAGTCGCACTCTTGGGTAGAGTCGCAGTTGGCTACGAATCCACCTTTGCGTTGCAGATAGCGTACCGTCTCCCGCACGGCCTTGTGCACCGTTTCTGCGGGCCGTCCGTGCCGTCCCCTGCTGACGAATACAGCAAGCCGGCGGGGACTCTGGCCCCCCCGCTGCCCCCCCCCCCCCCCCGGGAGCATTGAAGTTTTATTAGGGGTAGAAAAATCTCCGGCACATGCGGCACTGTGTCTCCACAGCCCACCCAACCCAGGTCGAGGTTCCTATCGCTATCGCCCCACCTGGTCACCTCCGTATGTTCCATCTTGGGCGTGCTGACTTTTCGCCCTTGATGGATGGAACTCTGTGTTGTCAACTCGTCGATTGGATCCGCGGCCCCTGCACTCTGACTCTGACTCTGACGGCTGAGAAACAACACAGTTTTCCCCATCTCCGGACCAGACGACGTCGAGACAGAGTCGGAGAGCCTCTCTCTCTCTGCCTCACCCTGTGTCCCTCCGTCGCATCACCTCTCACCCCGCCCAACTCCTACCAACCTACCCTACCCTCCCTACCCCAACCTACCATCACGACATGGCCCTCGACAACGCCAATCCTACCGTCCTCAGCGCCTCGCAGCTGCCCACCCGTCACAAGGCTCCCGGCCCTCGTCATGGGCCCGATACCAGGTACGATGGCCTCGTCCTCGCCGCCCCGCCCTACCTGTGCCGCCCCTGGACCGGCCGCCGCCTGGCCGCCTGGCCGCCTACCGTCGATCGAGACCACTGCACCTCCGATCCCATCGACGAGCAGGAAATCTACGGTCAGTCACCGACGTCTTACTCTTTGCCCGTTCCGGCTCCTGATTAGCTGCAAGATCTCGTCTCTACCATATCAGATCCCGAGCACCCCGTCTCACTCGGCCAGCTCTCCGTCATCAACCTGGCCGACATCCACATCACCCCGTCGCCCGCCCTCGGCCTGCCGTCCCCAAATACCATTGTACGTGTCAGCGTCGACATCACGCCCACCATCACCCACTGTTCCCTCGCCACCGTCATCGGCCTGGCTGTGCGTGTCCGTCTCGAGCAGGCCCTGCCGCCCAACTACCGCGTCCAGGTCCGTTGCAAGGAAAACAGCCACAGCCAGGACGAGCAGGTGAACAAGCAGCTCCAAGACAAGGAGAGGGTCGCGGCCGCTCTCGAAAACGACACCCTGCGCGGCGTCCTCGACAAGATGCTCGAGACGTGCGCCTGACCAGTGACATGCAATCGCGTACGAATACATGCCTACCAAAGTGACTGGTCACGGAAACTCGCATCAGTGGGAAACGAAGAATAAAAGACCTGACGCGAGACCTGCGCCGTCCTTCCATCTCGGCAATGCACCCAAGATTCGTCAGCCGGTCCCGTCGACGCGGTTTGGTAGGATTGCATCGGACGACACTCATGTCGACAAGGCCTACCGAGAGCGTCACCACACCAAGCGGAGTCCTCATCTCGGCACCAGAGCCACGGCGTCGACACGACAATCACCCCTGACGAGCGTCCAATGTCTCCTTGCCCGTGCGTCCAGCTCGGCACCAGCGGCCCGACGACCCGGATTTAAGACAGACGCCGTAATACACATGTCCAGTCGTTAGGCAACCAGCCTCGCGCCCGAGAAACCAAACGACAGACCCAGTCCAACCTCTCGCCAATCCCCTCGAGCACCATCCGAACCCACCGACGCAGGGGCCACCAACTCCAAGCTCGCATTGCAGCGCACCTCTGCATCCCCTGACGGCGAGACTCGATGCTGCAACCCCCATCGTCGTACGCGATGGCTGGCAGCGTGGTCGTGAGAGGGGGGCCCATGCGGGTCGTGCATGAGGCGTGCGCTGCAGGCATGACTTGCATACATTCATTGTATCATTTGGTGCGCAATGTTCGCCATTGAGGATTTGCTAGCATAGACGGTTGTCATGCCGTACGCAATGTCCTGCTCACGGCCTATCGAGTCGGAGCAGTGTCGACCTCGTTGCCTACAACTACCAATGCAAAGATATAGATGTCTGGCTATATTCACCAGACAGTAGCAGTGACCTGACGAGGTAGAGCCCGTTTCATATTCGTACAGCTACTCCTACATACACCAACCCATCTCTGCAACCAACCAACCCACCACCAAGCCCAACCCTCATCCCCTACTGCAACAACCTACTTCCCCGCCAGGATAACATCAGCAGCCTTCTCGGCAACCATGTAGATAGCCAAAGCCGGAAACGAGCCGGGGATGACAGGAAAGACCGAAGCATCCACAACGCGAAGCCCCTTAACGCCCCTGACGCGAAACTTGGAATCCAGCACAGCCATGGGATCATCATCCGCCCCAATAGCGCACGTCGACGCCGCGTGGTGGCCAAAGACGTTGTCCCGGATATACCCGTCCAGCGCCTCCTCCGACTTTGCTTTCTCGCCGGGCACCACCTCTTTCATGCGCACGAGCTGGCGACGGAAGGCATCGCGGGCGACGGAGATGCCCTCACGGACGGCGCGCAGATCGGTGCTTCCGTCTTCGTCGTCGCCGAAGGAGTTGAAGATTACGTCGGGCACGTCGAGCGGGTCGGCGGAGCGCAGGGTCACGGTGCCGGCCGAGTTGAGCGGGTGAGCCTTGAGGACGATCCAGGACCAGAGGTCGCGGGTGGCGACGAGATCGCGGCTGAAGCCTGGGTAGTAGCCGCGGAAGTCGACGGGTCCGCCAAAGATGAAGATGTCGTACTCCGTCGCCGCCGCCGTTCTCACCAGCATGGAGGAGAGGACGCCGCTGGAAGAGTAGACGCCGCGAGGGCCCGCAATCGAGAAGCGGTTCGGAGACTCCCATCGGCTCAGACACGGGTCATGGGCGGCGTCGTCGGAAAAGGTACAGCCGCGCAAGAGGGTGAAGTTGGTGGGCGCCCGGCTCTGAACCGCCACCTCGTAATGGTCCTGTAGGTTGGAGCCGACGCCCGGCGCATCGTGGACGAGGCTGATGTTGAAGCGCGCCAGTTCGGCCGCCGGACCGACGCCGCTGAGCTTGAGCAGCTGAGGCGTGTTGAAGGCTCCGGCCGAGAGGATGACCTCTCGCGAGGCTGTGGCTGAGCCGGGCTCGCCGCTGCTTCCAGAAGAGCGTGGGCTGGCGCGGTAGAGGTGGGCGCCGTCGAGGAACTCTACGCCCGTGGCCCGGGGCGGCTGTTCCTTGTTGAAGATGACGCGAGTGACCTGGCAGTTGGTTCGGACGTCGAGCGGGAAGCGTCGTGAGCCGTCGGCCTTCTTAGCATCGCGTACGGCCACGACAAAGTCACGCGCCGACACGCGTTTTCCTTCGTGAGCGGCCAGCGGCGTCTGAAAGTAGCCACCTTCACGATCGCGCCTGGGTGAGTCCTCGTTTGCGTCGCCCGCAAGCAAGTTGGCGACGGTGTTTGCCGCGCCCGTCCGGTTCCCCATGGCAAAGGCGCCGCCGAGGAGGACGCTGGCCGATAGGGGGTCCGTTGCGAGGATGCCAAGGGGAGCCCTCTCGATCGACAGCCATCCGGCACCGTCGGTAGGGGATATCGGCGGTGACAAGGGCGGGCGCTGCTCGCGATTCACTCGTCGGAAGTAGACGTGCATGCGATCCGACGTCCACGACGAGTCTCCCGTCAGTCTTGCGATATCGTCCCAGTCGGACCGGTGTGGCGTCACGGAAACGAGCGCATTGTGAACCGAGCAGCCTCCAAGCGCCGCTGCCCTTGGATACAGCACACCGAGCATCTCGGCACCAGGAGGCGGCTTCAGTCCCGTGTAGCGCTGGCCATCAGCCGTGCGGTACGACGTCTTCGGGTCCCTCGCCTGCAGTTCATCGTCACCATAGTGCCGTACAAAGAAGTCCCATGACAAGTCCGAGTCCTCGTTGGAGCGAGCTGAGAAGGCTGGTACTGTAGTGTTGAGATTATTGCCTTGATCCGTCCCGGCTTCGATTAACAGCGTCCGACGGCCGGCCATGGCGAGTCGTGCCGCGAGAGGACCGCCGCCGGCGCCGGAACCGACCACGATGTAGTCATAGCCCGAGAGTTCGACGGCCGAGGCGGCGACAGCGAGCAGGAGGAGGATCGTGAGGACGATGGGCGAGAGGAGCGACGATGGAGTCGCCATCTTGACGGATGTCGACGTGACCAAAACTCAGTCCACGTTACCGCAAGTCTGTTCAATCTTGAGTCGTGACAAGGCCTCCAACTGATAACTCGCAAAATGAGAGAACAAAATCCCGTCGACCGGAGTCTGCAGCCAGACTGACCTGTATTTATAACTTCAATCTTCCAAGCTGAACCATTTGTCACACATATCTTGATTGACTCCTCACCGTGACCGCGTCACGACGTCGCAGCCCATGTGAAGAGGAATGAGTGTCAGGCTGCAGCTGATCGACCAAAAAGCCCGTATCCCCTCCCGGCCGTCACTCTCTCTTCAGCCTGCGTACCTGGTTCCAGGCGTCAGCTTTCTTTCAGTCTTCCCCTCATCTTACCTATTTTGCTCCATCTTGCATAGGGGTTCGTGTCACCTACCCGTATAGTCATTTTGCATTCCCTCGGCTTGCTACCCAACCCCCTTTGCCTGCCTGTGCCACGCCCCATGAGTACGAAGTAGTGCTATGTCGCTCTCACTGTCTTCGCTGATAGTCTTAGAGAGTCAGTTGGGCACAGAAACCTTCCATGGTTCTTGGCTGAAATATCACACGTCACGGCTGTCACCTATACACCTCGATCGTATGCGCTGGTGCAAAGCTCCCCGCCCATAGGAGAAAAGGACACATGAGAACTGAACTTGTTGCTGAGATACCTACTATCTGGCTTTCACCAACACAAGGCCATCTCCGCTGCTGCTCAAGACTCGAGATAGAAAACGCAAAGCCGCCTCTGCCAGACGCCTGCCGGAAAACCTCTGCGCCATTCTGTGGACCCCCTAATCTTCGCTGGGTCTGCTGGAGTTTAGCAACAAGATCAAAGACATAAGACTCAGAATAACATCATGTCATGAAATGAAAATCGGATCATCAGGGGGGGGGGGACGAAATCGCGGGAAGTACAAAAAGGGGAAAAAAAGAAAAAAAAAAAGGCAAAATTCATCTCACGCATCTCCCAGCAGGCCGCTCTCCATCAGGTTCGCGTAAAACTCGGGCTCCAGGAACGTCTTGACGCTCACGTCCTCGCTCAAGCCCTTGCGTCGCCTCGTCTTGAGCATAAAGTCGCGAGCTGTGGCCTGCGTCGAGGCCGGCTGCAGAGGCCGGAGCGTAACCTCGCTGTCCAGCGGGTCTCCGGGCACGATGCTCCAGCTGTCAAACACCATGCTCACCATGGAGCTGCCCTGAGTCTTGATGCGCAAGTCCGATTCGAAACCGAGGCTGTCGATGACTGGCAGCAGCCCGTTGACTCGGTACAGCGGCGTCCCGGCCACAGGACCGTCCGAGAGAACGTGGCCTCGCCGGCGCGCCAGCACATTGTACACTTCCATGTACGAGTCTTCCGGTCCAGTAACCGACACGGCGTACATGGGCTCCATCAGCCGCGGAGACGCCATCAGAAACGACGAATAGCAAGCGCGTCGTGACGTGGGGATGATCTGTCCACCGCCCCGATAAATTGCCTCGCCGGCCAGCATAACATCCGTCACCTTGAACCTGGTATTCCGGATCGCTGCAGAAACCGTCAGCAAGTCATATTCTGATACGACCGCAGCCCAAGAGTCACATAGGCGCGAGGGGAGAGGAATACGTACGCTCTTCGCACAGAGGGCCCTCGCGAGTAGCCCAGCTGAATCCCTGGCGGATAGACTCTCGAACGGACCGCAGCAACTTCTTATCAACCTGTTGCGACGTCAGCCATATTCCTCAAGTCTCACAACGTGGCGTCCTCACCTCGGACGGAAGCGTGTCGTCCTGCAGCACGTTTGGCCCCTTTTCGTCCGGCCCAAACGCCCAGACGCTCCTCGCCGCGAGCTTGTCCCATCCGTGATTCTGTTCAAAGTAGTTGGCCGTCTTGCGAACCGGGTCCCGGATCTTGACCACGCCCGCCTCAATGTCCGAAGCTACACCCTTGTCGAGCTGTTCGGCGATCATGGTGACGCGGTTCTTCTTGTTGGGCGTAATGGCATAGCACTTGGTGGCCGACGTCTCGACCACCGTCTCGCAGAAGCGCGTCACCGGGTCAGACACCTTGACGTCCATGTCGGCGTACAGACGTCTCAAATCATGCAACACGCAGTCCATGTAGAGCTCGCCCGTGCCGATGATGACGTGCTCGCCAGACTCCTCCACCTTGGTGTCGATGAGAGGGTACGACTTTTGCACCTTTCGAAGCCCGTCCAGCATCTTGGGGAGCTCCGAGGGGTTGACGGGCTCGACGGCAACCTTGAGCACCGACTGCGTAAAATGCGTCACCGGCTGGAAGATGTGGGCGTCCTCGTCGTCCGCCAGCTTCGGCGCCACGATGGTAGCTGATTTGACAATGGAGTTGTCGACGCCGCTCAGCAGCACCATGTTACCGGCCGGTACTCCGTTGGTCACGATGTTGTATCTCGTCTCAGCAATGAGCACCTGCCCGATGGAGGCTGTAGTCATATCTTCTTCGTCGTCGACCGAGTAGCCCTCGCCGAGGACGCGGACGGCCATGCCCGGACGCGCCGTGCCGCTCAGCACGCGACCAAATGAGAGGAAGCTTTTGGCGTCCGTGGTGCTGAACAACTTGGTGATGTGCACCACCAGAGGGCCCGCCTGATCGCAAGACCTCATCGAGGCCGCAATCTTGGTGTCGAGAGGGCCGGTGTAGTGGCGCTCCAATAGGCGCTCCGCCCCTTGCCCGGGAGACGGCACATGCTCAAGAATCATGTCGACAAAGCTCTTGCACGGGCCAAAGAATTGCTCGCAGACGAGCTTGAGGATGACGTTCGCGTCGGCCTTGTACTGCTTTGGCTTCAGCTGGACGCCCAGCGAGGCCAAGACCTTTTTCAGCTTGGTCGGGCCGTCGGTGATGGAGTGCGTGAAGATCTTGTAGACAGGCTCCAAGATGAAATGGACAAAGGCCCTCGGCGTGCTACTATCCGTAGGCTTCCGAGTAAAGTTGCGCTTTCCAGGATTGAAATAGATGTCCCCCCAGAGCCGTTTAGCCAAGTCACCGACGTTGAATCCCCCGTATTTGTCGGCGTACATCTGGGCAAAGGACTGAAGAGTAAAGCACCAGCCCAGGTCGGTGCAGGCGAACAGCACGTTGCCCAACTCCGGACTCACGCGTCTCGAAATGGCCGTCGCGCCTGGCGCGGCATTGGTAATGACCGTGTTTACCTCCTCAATGACATGCTTGAGCTTGAAATAGGCGTCTTTGGGAGGCAGTCTGAGCTCGAGGATCAGACGATCGATCTTGTTGATGATGAGCGTCATGGGCAGGCCTTCGAGAACGGCGTGCTTGATGATTTGTTCCGTATTGACCTGAACGCCCTCAACCACGTCGACAACGAGACACAGACCGTCGACCAGCCGAAACGAAGCTGCTATCTCGTCGGCGAAGTTGACGTGTCCGGGAGTGTCGATGATATTGACGAGATGCGACTTGCCCTTTGTGCTTTGCAGGACCAGGCTCATGGGAGCTGCCTTGATGGAAATGCCGCGTTCGCGCTCCATGACATGGACATCGGTGTAACGTAGCTGCTCCTCACGCTTGCGGCCGGTTCTCTTTTCGAGGCGGTTCGAGATATCGTGCGTCTCCAAGACGAGCATGTCCATGAAGGAAGTCTTACCGTGGTGCAGATGGCCCGCGAGGGCGACGTTCCGTGCCTGCTCCGGGAAATTCATCAGGTCCGTCATAAAGGTGCGGCTGAAGAAGACGGGCGGCAGGTCGGCCTCTTCGATCTTGAACTTTTTGACCTCGACAGGCGCAATGATGGGCTTGGAGAGAGGCAAGGCGTCCTCCTCCTCGACACGTGTATCGACATCGGGTCCGTAGACCTGCTCTGCAGTCGGGTAGTACTGCTTATCTTCGTGAAGAACGACGGCGTTGGAAGCGCCATCTGCAGCCGATGCGAGAGTCAACGAGGCAGTCTTGCCGGTCACGCGAGAGGCCTTCGTACCGTCCACTTCCATGAGCTCTAGGCCCAAGGTCCCAGGATCTTCATTCTGCTCCTCGATTTCGCCGTGAGCGGCTTCGTTGGGGCCGGCGTCGGAAGCTTCCTCAGAAGCAGCCTCTTCGCCGATGAAGTTGCCGAACCTAAGACGCGTCAGCTCGGCCATCCTGATGCTGCTGGAAACAGGGTCTGCATACTCATCGTAGAGATCATCCATGATGGCGGTGAGCTCTCACGAGAGGCGGGTTGAGAAGGATGAATTTCTGGCGACGATTGCTTGCTCGCAAAACTTCCAGATTTTTTTTTTCTCGAGGTGAAGACGATAATGGCGGTTGCTGTCACGTGACATCGCACCTGGCACGCTTCGCAACGTCAAAGCGGACAGCGAAGAGCGCGTTTCCTTCTCTCTCTTCTTTTCTGTTCCTAGTATCTTTTATATTCTCGTACATTCTAGCAAGAAAGCAATGTCTATGTAGGCACCATCGCGCTTCAATTTCTGCTGTGTCTTCCAACTGCAACTCCGCCTTTTCGCTCTCTTACCTGGCAGTCAGCGAAAAACTGTTGCTCGTGCCCTCGATTGGCTGAAGTCCCTGGTATCTCGTCTTCGCATCGCCGTAATACTTGAGCCGATAGATTCCCGGCTTCGCGTTTCCCTTTGTTTCCCACGTTATGTCGACCTCCTCGGTCCGCTTGAAGAAGTTACCTGTCCTCCGCCATGTGAATACTAGGAACCAGTCATCATCATCGCGTACGCGCGTCCACTTCCCGTCTTTGCCGAGTTGCTCGACCGCGGCGAATGTATCTTCTAACCGTAGGTTGTTACGAGGATTCGCCCCTTGGAAAGTGGCTTGCACGTTTTGTCCGATGACGTATCTTGGATTAGGCTGTCTCAGGACCGCTCCATACCCCGGTGTCCGCGATCTGAGGTCTGGGGAGACGGGATTGTTGCTGTTGAACGATTTTTTCCGGTTATCCGGAGGCAGCGTGCCTTGCTCTGGAAAATTTTGGTTGCCCGGCACCAGATACGGCATGCTACTGACACTCAGGTTCATGAAGGCGTCAAGCTGCCAGCGGCCAAACAAAGTCGAGGCCCCTTCGTACCGCTGAATGTCGTACTCCTCCTTGGTCGCGAGATAATGGGAGTAAGAGTTGACCGGGCTGGCAGCGACGACGATAGGGCGGACACGTTGGATAAACTTGTCGGCTTCCTTTCTGATGGCCTCTTTCCATCGTCGACCGCTCATGGTGGTCAGTTCGCTCGGGCTGAGAATAATGAATAGCTGGCCGATCCGAAACATGGCAACGTCGACGATGTTGGGCGACCAATCGTAAGGAGACGATAGTTGGCCGCCGTTGAATAAGATGGGCTTGGGCACTTGGCAGATTTTCTGTCTTCGGCTGGCAGCCTTGACGAAGCCAAAGGCGAATGTCCACAGCGGATTCTTGGGCACCGGATTAGCGTCCCCCTGGACAAAGTCGAATAGCCCTGGGCCATCAGTCGTGCCGGCAGCAAAAGAGAATCCCAGGGCAGCGGGACACGTCATGGCCTCGCGACCTTCTAGTGTCTTGAATCTCCAAAAGGCCATATCGTGATAGAAGTGGTAGCCTTTGACACCGAGTTGCGCATCGATCGGTGTCCAACGAGTGAGGGGCGAAACCTGGAAAACGCAACAGCAGTCAGATAGACGAACGGCATGGATGACTAGGGGCGTTTCACTTACCAACATTTCCTCGGCTTTGACAGCCTGTCGCCGGGCGATCTCGTGGCAGCTGCTGACGCCCAAGTCCAAGGCCCGAAACATGGGACCTCTACCGTGGCATTTTGTTACCAGGCCGTCGGGACATGAAGAGTCGGTGTAGTTGCACGGCTGTCCGGAGCCGTCCTCGCACCAGGCCCCGTCGGTGTTGGGGGAGACGTCGGCCTCATTTGCTTGGCCGAAAGCACCGATAAAGTCCTTTGTGAAGGCGGGAGACTGACGTAGCTTCTGCTCGAGCATCCAAGAAGCCAGACCCTTGTTGTCGCCTGATATATGCGTGTTATTACCGTAGAGAGAGGTGCCATGAACGGGAAACCAGGTCAAGATGGCTTTGGTCTTGCCATCCGATGCCTGCCGGAAACGAAGCCCAGTCATTGTGGTGTCTATCTCTCGCCCATATTTGGCTCTCTCCTCGACCGGGTTGGCAAGATAGGCCCATAGAGAGCGACTGACGCTGGCATCGGGGATGTCGATTTCAGCGAGATCGAGATAACCCTGTGCGGGTTAATGGACGTCGAGACAAAGAGCAAAACACCTCGTAAAGGGCAAGACTCACCTCTTGCAGACCGCTTTGGGCTCGTTTGATGGAAAGAAGCGCGCCATCGATGACAGCCTGTTGACCCTGGCGATCGAATCCAGACTGTGGGACCTGAGCCAAAAAGTAATTCCAGCCGGTTGAGGGACCAGAGTGGCTGTGAACAGACGAGAGGGCAAGGTTGTGTTGATTGTAGTAGGACAGTTCGTCCCCACCGTTAGCAAGTGCTTCGAGGAGACCGGTACGGATGGACGTGTCACTGTTGATATTGTCAAGAACCAGATACAGTAGGCGCTCTTGTGGCCTGTTGACATCGGCAATGATGAAAGCTCGACTGTATATACGCTGTCGGAGCCCCGATGCTATTTGGTCGTCGTGCGCATAGCCAGCCATGACGAGCTCGGCGACGGGTCCAGTGATGTCGGCTTTGCCGACGCCGATGAGAAACCTGTTGCTTTGAGAGGGTTGAGGCCTTGGTTGCTGGTTCTTGAATGTGCGCTCCGGAGGCTGTCGACCGGAGCCGGTGCCTGTGAAGCCATCCGGGACGACAGAGGGCCCGAAGACAGGCGGCTCAAGGACAGAGGGTTGAGGCCTCGGCTGCTGCTTCTTGAAGGTACGCTCCGGAGGCTGTCGACTGGGGCTGGCGCCAGCGAGGCCGCCCGAGACGACAGAGGGCTCAGCGACAAAGGGCTTAGCAACAGGCAGCGCAAGGACAGAGGGCTGAGGTCTTGGTTGCGGCTTTTCGAAGATGCGCCCCGGAAGCTGTCGACTGGGACTGACGCCGGTGAAGCCATCCGCGACGACAGGCGGCTTGGCGACTGACGGCTTGGCGACTGACGGATTGGCGACAATCGGCTTGGCGACAGGCGGCTGAGCGACAGGTGGCTCAGCGACAATCGACTCAGCGACAACCGGCTCAGCGTTGATCTGCGGACTTTCTTGGAAATCGGCTGGGACAGAAGCCAGCTCAAGTTGGGGCGGCGAGGTATCTGGAACAAGCCCGCCTTGGTCGTTTCGAGGAGACTGATCAGAGAGAGCGAATGCATCACCAAGACAGAGCACGAGCAACAGCCAGACAAGCAAGCGAGGCCGCAGAGCCGTCAGAGCAGGGCGCAAAGAAACCATCTTGGCTGGACCTTCGCAAGTTGCGCTCACAAGAACTTGGCGGACTGGGAGCGGAGCGGCTTTTTACTGACATGACGTCCCATCAGCCGGCCTTGTCTGACCAGTCCGGCTAATTCCAAGGTTTGGCGAGGCAGCATGATGTCGACATTCCTCAGGAACGAAACGTCATGTAGCTTGCAGACGATAGATCAGCAGCCCAGCCAAGCCCTGGCATAGTCAGGAAGCATCCAAGACAGAAGCCAGTCCGAGACGAGGGCATGGAATGCTCGAATCCACCGGCGAGCTCATGGGGGGGGCGAACCCCAGACATTTTGGAGAGAGAGAGAGAGACAAAACCAGTAGCATAATAGAAGAGTATGGAGCGAGGCATGAGGTGGTCGAATGAAGGACGCTGCGAGGAGTTGATGATTTACGGGCCGGAGTTGACCCCGGAGATGTTGTGCAGATAAGACACCGTTGCACACCACGTAGCTTAATCTGTGGAGCAGTCGTCTTTGTCAGAAGCTGGCGCCTCAGATGTCAGGCACCAACAGCTGCAACGTGGGCCGGCCCTGCCCCTCAAAAACGGACCAATCCTCTAGCCCGGATGCTTCAGTAGCCGTAGCCGGGATTTTTACGGAGCGAAGTAATCGCCAACCTGCGCTCCTGCAAACGCAGACAGACGATAACCAGCAGCGCCCGCATCTCTGCCCATCTCGTCGTTGCTGTTCCCTGCATCTTCACCTACCTGTTGAGCCGTCTCCAGCTTTTCCTCCGCCTCGCAGCGCCTTCATCGCCGGCTCCCAGCCGCTTCCGCTCCCGCTTCCGCCTCCGCAGCCCGCGCCAAACGCAGCAAAAACCCGAGGCGCCAGAGGCCCGACAAAGATGGCGGCCATGACGATGGAAATCTCCAACCCGGACCAGCAGGTCGATCTGTCCACCATCCCCATCTCCCCCGGCGGCAAGGACGACGGCGCTGAGGAGCGTGCTGCCGACGACAAGCCCGTCACCGTCTTCCACGACAAGGACAACTTTAACGTCAAACACCCCCTCCAGAACAAGTGGACCCTTTGGTTCACCAAGCCCCCGAGTGGCAAGGTGCGGCCGGCTTTTGACCCGACCGATAAACCGACCCCGCTGATTTTTCCTAGGGTGACAACTGGAATGACCTGCTCAAGGAGGTCATCACCTTTAACTCGGTAGAGGAGTTCTGGGGCGTCTACGTGAGTTCTCTTCTGTCCTGTGTGCGGGAGGCGTCTTTGCTGAGATTGCCATAGAACAATGTGGCACCCGTCTCTGAGCTGCCGCAAAAGGCCGACTACCACCTATTCAAGGCGGGCGTGCGGCCCGAGTGGGAAGATCCTCAGAACAAGCATGGAGGCAAATGGTCTTATCAGTACAAGGACAAGCGCGTCATCGACATCGACCGTCTCTGGCTGCAGGTCATGATGGGCGCCATCGGCGAGACTCTCGAGAACGAGGACGATGGCGAAGTCATGGGTGTCGTTGTCAACGTCCGCAAAGCCTTTTACCGCATCGGAATCTGGACTCGCACTATTGGTGGCAACCGTATCGCCGGCCGCGGCGATGGAGATGTCGCTGGCGGCAAGGGCCGTACCGTGGAAAAGGGCAAAGAAATTCTCATGTCCATCGGCCGGCGCTTCAAGGACGTCTTGGAGCTGCCAAGCAACGAGCAGGTCGAGTTCTCTGGCCATACTGAGAGCGCCGCAACTGGTAGCACCAGAGCCAAGGCAAAGCATACCGTGTGAGGAGGCCTGGCGTTGGAGCAGACCGGGCGAGCATGAACCATGACGCCGCATATCGTTACCCATGCCTACCTAATCCTTGGGCCTTTTCTTCCTCGATTCTTTTTTTGTTTTCGCCCTCGTGGCTCGCAACGATGGCCTCTCGCGCCATGGGCACCAGACAGTCGGATCCACGGGCTTGGCCGACTGTCGGTGGGTGGAAATAGTTTCGATTGGCGGGAGGGAAGAAGAACCATGCATCAGGCGTTGCTTGGAGGAGATCCCATGACTTCCTCCCTTATTTCGTTTTTCTTTGCATCTGTGATTTCGTGGACAAAAGCAGTTGAGGCCTGACGCGGAGTTGCGGTGAGGGCACAGAGAGCAAATAGACTATCCGTTCGAGATGGACCAAGAATGACGAGAGCCAACACTGATATCTCGAGTGCACGATGTCTATGCCGCTCAGTCTATGATATACTAAGATGCTTTGCAGCCGAGAGTTCTACAGCAGGGAGTAGTCGGTACAAGGAGAAGACTGTCGTCGGACGTCGAAACCAGGTTCCGGCAGCAGTTACTTCTCATCACCGCTAAACTCGTCGGCGAAGACGGCGCGAACGAGCTCCTTTTTGTTGACCTTGCCCATGGCGTTGCGAGGGATCTGCGGTACGACCTTGAGAGCCTGAGGGATCTTAAAGGCAGCGAGGCGACCCTTGAGAGCGCGGCGCATCTCGAGCGGCGTCCACTTGTGCGCCACCTGCTGGTCAAGGACGACGACAGCGCCCACCTTTTGCCCCCAGTTACCGCTCGGCACAGCCACGACGGCGGCCTCGGCTACCTCGGGTAGGGAGAGCAGCTCGCGCTCGACCTCGAGGGCGCTGACCTTTTCGCCGCCCGTCTTGATGATGTCGGCGCTGACGCGGCCCTGGACGAAGAAGACGGGGCCGCGCGCCCAATCTCGCTGCGTCGGGTTGAGGCCAGCTGTCGCCACGGCGCGACGGAGGGCGACGTCGCCGGTGCGGAACCAGGGCTGGCCGCCGTTCGGGTCATCGACGAAGGCGTTGGCCGTGGCGTCTGGGTTGTTCCAGTACTGGCTGAAGACGGTTGGGCCGCGCAAGTGAATCTCGCCGGGCTGATCGAGGGCGTCGTCGGCGATGACACGACCGGAGTCGAGGTCGACGAGACGGAGCTGGACCGAAGGCAGCGGCCATCCAACGCTGGCGTCGACCCGATCTGCCGGATCGAGGCCGCAGCTGAGGGCCATGCCGACTTCGGTCATGCCGTAGCGCTCGAGTAGGACGTTTCCGCCGCTCAGGTCGCGCCATGCCGTCTTTACGGGGGTTGGCAGAGCGGCCGAACCGGAGATGGCGAGCCGCATGTTGGCGGGTGAGATGGCGGTGCGGGCGGCGTCGGCCACGTGGCGAGGGAGGGATGCGTGTGAGGCCATCAGACGGCTGTAGACGGTGGGCACGACGGTGAAGAGGGTGATTGGATGCGGTCTTTTGCTGCTGCTGCTGTTGTCGTCATCAACCGAGGTAAAGGGCGCCGCCAGCCGGTTCCATACGGCATTAGCGTTAAAGGGAAACATGAACTCGACCGAGGAGCCGGCAACGAGGGGCGTGATGAGGGCGTTGACCACGCCGTGGATGTGGTTCAGAGGCAGGACATGGAGGAGGCGGTCTGAGGGGGTGTAGCGCCAGGCCTCGATGAGGGACCGGGATTGGGCCTCGAGGACCGAGTGTGGCAGGACGACGCCCTTCTGTAGACAGGCGGTCAGTATGCCATCTCACGATCCATCTCGACTCCTTCTTACCGGACGGCTCGTCGTCCCGGACGTGTATAGCATGAGACTGGCATGGGCGACATGGGGCTCGTCGATGGATACGGGCTTCGACGGCGCTTCGCCTTCAAGGTGCTTGTCCAGCCGCAGACGGACGGGCTTGGACGCCAACTCCGTGGCCAGCAGCTCGTCAGCCTTGGCAGCGAGCTTGGCCGAGGTGACGAGCAGAGAGGCCTCGCTGTGGTTGAGGATGTACTGCAGCTCGGGGGCCGGAAAGGCGGCTGACAGGGGCACGGCCACGGAGCCGGCGGCCAGAGAAGCCAGTAGCGTCACTGGACGAGAGCCGTCAGTCAGCCTGGGCAGAGAGATGTGCAAGAGGTGCGGCGTACGTACCGACAAAGTCGTAGCCGTTCTCCAGCAGGAAAGCAACCCGACGGCCCGAGATGTCCCGTCCGGGCGCCGCGCCTCGTAGCCGGTCCCGGGTGCGGACAACATCGACGAGCAGATGGCCGTAGGTAAAGGCGCGGCCCGAGGGCCAGTGCAGGACGGCGGTAGAGGCGGGATCGTGCTGGGCGACGGCTCGGAGGATGGAAGGGGAGGAGGAGGAGGCGGAGGCGGAGGCGGAGGAGACGGACGAGGAGGCCATTCTGGCGCCGAGGACGCGCCGGAGGGTCAGGCAGCGGGCCAGCATAGGGGATGACGACGGGGCGGATGGCGGGAGAGGCAGGGTGGTATTGGCCGTCTGACGTTGGCCATGGCTGGTATGCGAATGGTGGAGGAGCGGCGGAGGCTCGGCTGCGGCGGCAACGTTGATGGGATGGGGGAGAGCTTACCTACATTTCAGCAATGGATGGATGAAGACGATGATGGCCAGCTGCTGTTTGCTGGTTATTTTTTTTGGGTGTATGTATTTGAAAATTTCAACCCCCAATATTACACCATCCATCTCGCTCTCGGGTAAGCAACGACGCGTCTCCAGGCGACAACAGCGTGCAGACGCCTCGACCACATCATCACCACTTCCGGCCATCCTCGTCTGACCCGACAAACGAGCCACCCATCCATCCGTTTCGTCCAGCGCCGTGCCACGACGCACCAGGGCCCTTGCCCGACAATCCCTCCCCTCTCTCTACCCCCCCCCGTCACCGCTCCTCGGAACGAGCCTCCCATTGGAGCGTGTCCGCATCCATCTCACCGACTTCACCGAACCGGGGGCCCTGCGAGCATAGAGAGAGAGATACAGAGAGAACGATACGACGCGGGACTCGGAGGAGATATCATATATAACTTGTCATCAGCTCGCCTTGCTTCTTCTTCTTCTTCTTCTTCTTCTTCTTCTTGTTCTTCTCTTTGCCCTTCTGTCGCCCTGTCAGCACCAAAAAGTTGTCTCGTGCCCGGACACGTGCTCCACCAACAAGCTTTTCTCTCTCGACTCGTTCTCCTTCAACCCGTCATTCACCATCTGCCCGTCATCTCGCCCCCAATGCTGCGACGTTACGCCCTCGGCTTCTCCAGCGTCGGTCGCCAGTTCTCTACCATGGGCTCCGCCACGCCCGTCGAGGACGCCATCCGCGCAAAGGTCAGCCTGTCGATTGTCGACCTCGGACTCTCTCGATAGGCGACTCACACAAGACACTCTTCTAGATTACAGATGCCCTGGATCCCAAGAAGCTGGAAATCTACAACGACTCCCATCTTCACGCCAGCCACAAGGCCATGCAGGGCTCGACATCCCGCGAGACTCATTTCAGGTAATGGCTCGTCCGACTCTTGGCCTGCTATCCCCGTGGTAACCCGTTCGGAACAAAAGGCTCGTCATCATCTCCGATGCCTTCCAGTCCAAGATGCCGCGATCCCGCCACCGCATGATCTACGCTCTGCTGCGTGACGAGATGGCGCAGGAGGGCGGCATACACGCCATTCAGCTCAAGACCATGACCCCTGAAGAAGAGGCCAACTTGGCGCAAAAGATGCGAGAAAAGAGCGGCCAGAAACCCCTGCAGCCGCCCGCTGATGCGCACTGAAGACAAGGGTAGTACCTTTTTGGAACCTACCGCTGTCTCGCCGTCACAGAAGAAACGAGTCAAGACCCAGAAAGGGGGCCCGAGCGAGAGGTACAAACGAGGGAGCTAAACCGGCAAGCGTCGCCGGTTTCTCAGCCGGTTCTCGAGTCGACGACGACGCCGGCTGGTGCCATGGGTTTTGCCGCGCCGCTGGGAGGCCGGTTAGATATAGTGCAGCTCCTCACGGGGCCTTGTGGCTAGCATTGCTCCGAATAGCAGGTACATAAACACACAATTACTGTGGCTCATCATTTCCGAGTTGGATGCCGGTCTGGGAGCTCGGTCCAGCAAGTGCCGTGGCACCCTCACCGAGAGCTTCGGCTTCCCGAGACAGCAAATAGCCAGCAAACATTGCCCAGGTAGCAAGTCAAGATGAAACCTGGTTTCGTCTGGTCATCTGCCTTGATGGACATGTTTGCCTGCTGCAGGGACGCGTCGAGTCATGGTCCGCCGGTGTCCGGTCAGCTTATGACTCTGAGTGGGTGATTGGCGACGTCGTGCTGATGTTGCTGATCGGCACACCGATGTGCGGGCGCCGCGTATCGTGCGTCTGATGCGCTGGGGGTAGATGGCTGCTGCTTGTACGTTACGAGCCTGCTCTTCTTTTGAAGATTGGTGCAACGATGGTGGTTGCTATTGACTCTTGAGAGGTCAGACATGTTGCTTCCTTTATCAAGCAGAGCATCTTGACTCTTCTCGCTTGTCAATGGAGCAAGGCTGATGCTCATTGGATCAGCCAGCAAGTATGAAACCTCCCGCGAGCAACATACTCATGGACCCCTGGCTGGCAGATCGGACAACAAGTCATGAACTTCAGACTAAAGATCGCCCGACAACAGCCCGTGTCGGATGGACGATGCCCCGACCTAGTCTGGGAGATCCACGAAGCTAGGACCCTCTGCACAGCCTTGCTAAGCCATGCAACGCCTGTCATGCCAGCAAGGCAGACTGATAAAAGGAACGGCGAGGAAGCCGCTTTCGAGTCTGCCTTTCCAGCAACGCAATCTGACTTGAGTCGACTTGGAGGTTTATTCCTTTACATGGACTGGTTCCGTCTAATTTTCTTCACGTTAGGCTAGGCTAAGAGACCGGTTCTCTCTCCACCCGAAGCCATGCTTCCATTCGCCGTTGTGGCATTCCTTATCTGGTCTTGTGCCGCGCCCTCGACGGCCCAGCCCGCGCCGAATCCACAGGTCCCTCCTCTTCCGCCTGCTCCTCCTCAAGTACAAGCTCCGGCTGGTCAAGGAGGGCCAGTAGCTACGATCCCAAATCAAGGAGCAGCAGGTTTCGCACAGACGGGGGGTCCGGGGTCCAAATCGTTCGGCTTGAACGGATTTACTCCTAACGCTAATGTCCAGCGGCTCGGAACCGGCTTCGATGGGCGGAACTCTGGAAGCAAAGACTTCAACAAAGGAATATTTCCCTCTGGCAAGGGAAACAATCAGCAGGGAATTGCAAATGCAGGGACGTCCGGCAGCCGGCAACCGAACTTCCAGAATAACCTGATCGACACGGGTTTCCCAAATACAGGAGTGAATAATCTATTCTTGAAAAAAGAGAAGGCAAACTTCAGATCCAACACCAACCAGGTCTTCAACAAGGGCTCCGCGAGCAACATTCAGAACGGCTTCGTCAACAATCTCAGGTTTCAAGAATGCAGGAAATTCAACGACAACCTGAACAAGTCGAAGTCGTGCAACCAAGACTTTGCCACCCAGGTGAAACAATGCAATGCCTGTCGCCAGTGCCGCCCCTTCATCCAGAACGGGGGCCAGGAGTTGTGCAAGCTCGGTCAGACACAAACACAGAACTGCGAGAATTGCTTTCGAAAATTGGGTCTATAAGCGCGGGTTCCCCTGGTGTAGTTCTGAGAGAGAGTGTCATACTTTGTCTGTTTTCTTTTCTTCACTACGAATTACTCTTGTACAGTTCAGTATCTTGTTAGAAGGCCTCATCAAGTCCTCTCTTCTTTACAGTACACACTGCGCCTTCACAGATGCCCCTATCGTACCCGTTCGCACCCTGTAGAGCTCTCCCAGCGTCACATTGGGCACTTGCAGGTCGATCATGAGCGGTGTGATTTGAAACACTGGCGCCAGCCTTTATCGAGCCCCCGGACCGGCCCCACCCCGGACCGGCCCGCCGGATCGGTAAGCCCGAGGATTGGCGGGTCTTATCGATACCGCGCTCCACCCCCAGCTTGTCCCCGACGTCATCGGCGCCGCACCTCCTCCGTACATCGGCCGCACCTCTGCTGCTCTGCAATGCATCATCGCCAGCCGCCGCCATGAAGCTGATTGTTGCTGGAGGAACGGGATTCGTCGCCACCGAGGTCATCCGTCAAGCGCTGTCGCATCCGGCTGTTACATCCGTCGTCGCTCTTTCTCGTCGGGAGACGCCCGTGCCGCCGGATGTGCCGCCCGGCAAGTTCACGTCGGTTGTCTGCTCCGACTTTGAGGACTATCCCGATGCTGTTAAGCGGGAGATTTCTGGTGCTGATGCCTGTATCTGGTACGATTGAGGTCATTCCTGTTGCATTGGCGGGCCTATTGTCTGACTATGTCCAGGACCATCGCCGTGACGCCTGCAAAGGTCTTTTCCCTTTCGTGGGAGCAAGTGTGCAGCATCTGCCGTGACTACCCTGTGGCCGCGGTCAAGGCTCTATGCAAATTGCCTCGCAGCGATTCCAGCCGTCCAATTCGGTTCATCTACATCAGCGGCTCCAATGCCGCCCGGGATCCGGCGCAGAAGCCCTGGGTGCTTGGTGACTACTGCGTCATGAGAGTAAATGACCCTTTTTTTCTCTTGCATTTCGCCGAGTCTCATCTGGAAAAAGCTGCTGATACATCATTTCTTTTCAGGGTGACGTCGAGACGCGTGTCCTCGATTACGCTCGAGAGTCCAAGGGCGCGATGGAGGCTGTCGTCGTCAAGCCAGGCCTAATCCAAACCCCAGACAGTACCGGTGCACTGACGAAAGCTGCCCAGTACATTGGATGTGCTCTCATAAGTCTGCCCAAGATAACCATTGCCGACATCGCGGCTGCCTTGCTGGACCAAGCGGTCAATGGCATAGAACAGGACACCCTTGACAATGATGAGTTGGCCCGCATTGGGCAACGAGCTTCAAAGGCGCTGAAGTAGACGTCTTGCGAGATTGCCGTTTTCTTTCCTTTGGAAAACCAACATGTAAGGATGGGATTGACTTGTCGAGAGCGTTTACAGCTAGATACTGCTTCGACTCTTGGAAAACACAGCGTTGATAGTTTTGGATACATACTGTTTAGCCATCAATCTTGAGATCCTGTTTGCGTGTTAGTGGTGAGAACATTCTTCAGACTGTGGACTGGCTCGTTGACTGCAGACGGCAGAGCGTTCAATTCATGGTTCAACTACGAAATAGGTTAGCAACATGGGACATTTCAAACAGGATTGGTCTTAGTAGCTACAGGTCGACTGATGAGCTGCACCGTGCCTTCAAGATTTGTGCAAGGTATCCAATCTCGATGGTAGTCACAGTACATATATCCATGAATCCATCTGCTGAGCTCCTAATACCGCATTGATTCCAACCCTGCTTTTAGCGTTCAGCTACGGACTATCTCTGCGCCGACTGCAACGCTAGATTGAAGAAATGACGCCTTGATTCATCATAGTATTCCTCTCGGGCATCCTGCGATGACACGCAAGGTTCTGGTTCAGAGGAGCGCTGATGTCACGGCACAGTCGACAGGTCACGTAAACCAACTCTGTAAAAACTGACGAGCTTGTTGATGTGCTTCTGTGGTGCTCACCGTCTCATTCTTGCATGGCCTCTTTACTTGCTTAGATCAACTTGAAGCGTGCTGCTCATCGAAGAGGCATTACTATACATGTATCATGAAGTCGTTGACAAAGCCCAAACATATCTGACGTCGTCACTATCGACCTGTACATTCAATGGACAGGTCGTGGGAAACGGCGAGGGCAGCGTTACACGCGATTGAGTTGCTGACAGTCCCAATCCCCTTTCTTGTCAAGATCGGTCTTCACCCTTGAAATGCCCCCTGTCCCACTTTCCTGACCATCCTATAACTACTACATAAGTCAAGCCGTCTGTAGCTTTAGATGTGATCAACCCCATCTGAACCCCTTTCCGCGCTCCATGCAGCAACTCTCATACAAGCCCACACGGCCCATTTTCACTCCCCCAGGCCTGGCCGAGAGCCAACGGGTGGAAGACTATACAGCCGTCATGAACAAACTGTCTCTGGGTCCGCAGAACGCAAAGACCCAGCGGCTCCGGCAAATCGCCAGGCACAGGAGAGAAAGTCTGCTATCAAAAACGAGCTACATCAGGCAAACACCTTGTCCTGATCTCGTCGAGCCCATCGACCCTTATGCCAAGTTTCCCTCAGTCGCCAGCATCGACCATGAGCTCGCTCGACCGTGTAATACCATCGAACTATCCCCTTCCACTGTCAGCTGGATGGACAGCTTTCTCGAGCACAAGCACATCCCCAACACGCAAAGAACCTTCCCAGACTGGTACTCTGCCGCATCGTACTACCTCTCTTCAGAATACCTGACTTCAAGGCCCGAGGCACCACCCCGACACTCCCCGGAAAAGGAAGCCATTGGCCGAGATGTACTCAAGTGTAATCGCTTCGACTTCAAACAGCTGGCGTTGGAAGGCATCACCGGCTCATGGACACGGCTTCTCTGTCCCGAGGGCGGCGGAACCTGCTGTAATGCCGCCGAGGCGTGGAGTTGGGCCATGATTCTTGCGGATGAATCGACCGACACCAGCGGGACATGGGTTTCCGAGGCTGCTGCCGACACGCTCCTCGTGGAAACCATATTGGGGTCCGTGACGGGGGGCTTCACCGAGGCTGCGCTGTGGACGACGGACATGGTAGCCTGGAAGTGCCCAGCCATGAAGAAGCCAGTCGAGTTTCCCTCAGATGCCGAGGCCATGGCCTGCCGCCTGCTGAATGCTGGACTCTATCTGAGCTACTACTGCCTGACACACAGCAGCCTGCCGCCCGACGAGCTGGCTGCCTATATCCGGAGCACGCGTGCCAGCGTCTTGATCAACGACCTGCTCGACTATAGCTCCGACGTAGCCCATGGAGAGGCAAACCTCTTGGCTCACGGATACGCCGCGGGACGTCGCGACTTTGACTTATACGTGTACTCTTGCTTCCTTGGTGATTTCCATCAGCTCTTCACCGCGGCTGAGTCGTCTTTGCGGAGGCCTCTGGCCGCTTACCTCTATATCTGGGCCACGCAACTTGGATCGCCGCGGTATCCCCAGTTTCGCGATAGGACCGTCCCTCCACGCTCGGAAGCACCCAGCATGCGGCTATGCCGTGGAACAAGCCTGGGAGACTTCTCCTGGGATGACGTCGACCCGCTCGGACGCTGGAATCGGTCGAGATATACAGACCGTCCGCTTGGTCACTGGGATCTGGTGTCGTGGCAGGATGCCGTCACCAGCGTCTATTTCACCGCTGTTGGTGCGGGCCATGGACGTCTGACAGGCGACTGGCCCGCTTGGGCGGACAGACTGCTTGATCTGTTTGTCGATAGCGTGGATCTGGGCTTCATGGTTGCTGCCTTTACGCCCGTCACTGATGGGTTACCTTCACAGCAGGTGTTCGAAGTATGAGTGACTGGCTTCTGCTTGAAGAGACGTGCTTTTAGCTGGTGATGAGTTTTGTCTTCTCTCGATCGGCCGTATCGCCGGCATTTGTACATTTAGCATTATCTGAGATTAGCGATACGTGAGAAGCCGAGTCCTGAATCTCCATCGCCGTTCGTCTTGCTCCCTTCTCCCCCTTATAGAACGCCATTTAACTAGTCTTCATGGATGACAACCCGCTGCAAACGCTATGGCTGCCAGGACCATGCTCGGTTCCCGGCACATGCATGACTTGCTCATGTTCAGTTGGCTCGATCATCTCACCATCCCAAGGCGGCGAGGTGTTTCCTCGTAACTTCCAGCTGGCCAGAGCCTGGCTTCTAGTTACTCGATTTCCTGAAGCTCCGGGCCGCGTTTCGCAGATACTCGGCTTCATCGTCGCGTTGTCTTTTCCTCTTGGCCACCTTCGATCTTGCGTCGGCCAACTCTCTGCGTTGCTGGGGTTTCAGCGCCGCAGACTTGGGTAATGCCGGCAATGTGCTCGAAGGTATATACTCCGAGCCTAGCTCTGGAGACGGCCGAGAGGCGAGCGGAGACGACTGGAGACTCCGGATTCGTGGTAGAGATCGCGGTGACGACTTCACATCCGTCGCCGTCTCAAGGCCGCTGCTCTCCTGACGAGAGGCGTATCTCGGAAGCAAAACGTCCAGAGTTCGTCTCGAAGCCGGTTTCCGTAGACGAGGTTCTTGTATTCTGGCCGGTTCCTCGTCTGATGCAGAGTCTGCGTCGTCAGCCGCAACTACGCTGCGCGCTGCCATTGTGTCTTCCGGATAGGCTTCGAAGACGGCGTCCAAGTCTTTGCCCGACAGCACCATTCTGTTGTACAAAGGAGCACCGCGCTGCATGTTGAACCGTTCAATGGCCGGAAGAGCTTCTTGACCGGGCCCGGCTCGGGCGACGTACGCCAGGTAGTCGGCGGAGAAGAATCTGACGAACTCATCGAACAAGTAGTCGCGCAGCAGCCTTTTCTCCTTGAGATATAGCAGGCACACGCATGCTCTGACGAAATTCTGCAAGCTTCCGCCGTGAGAGATGACGTAGTCGGGGTAGGCAGCGAGGAATGCTTCACAGGGAGTCTGGGGAGGTTTCACGCGCCCCGAATCCCGTATTGAAGCTGACGGCTTTGACGGTGTCGTGCATGTTGGCCGTGGGGGGGTTGCGGTACTCGTGGCAATGTCTTGGGCCATCGGGGCAGATCTCCGAATCAAGTGCTGAGACACACCCTTTGTCTCGGCCACGACTAATGGCGGGGAGGTCTCGGTCATGGCCCGTAAAGTGTGGAGGGCTGGCTTCTGTGCAGGTGGAGGTGCTGAACTCTCGACAGATGCCATGACGCCATGCCTCGCACCAACGCGAGGCGAGATGGAGCTGGATGACGACGCATCAGAGCTGACGGCATCATCGATCAGATTCTTTGTTGTCGGCATCCGATTGGGACCCGTCGAGGCGGCAGACTTTTTGCTGGCAACGATGTCCCACGTAATCAGCTTGTGCCGATGTTTTCGGCCCCCGTACGCGGACGTGGTGCTTTTGACGGGTGGAGAGACAGTCCGGTCTGTCGGCTCGACAATTGGCGTAGATGTCGCGTCTGCTATTTCTTCTGCTATTGCTTCTGCGATTGGGCGGGCTGCGACACGGTTGATGGGTGCCTCGACATCGGCCTCGGCCTGTGGCAAGAACGTTTCTAAGTCGTCGACATCGCTGTCGTCCTTGAGATCGTTCGCCTTTGGTTGGGACTGTAGCAGTCGAGCCGTCGTCTTGATACTCTTCGGTGTTTCGTGCACAATCGAAGAACCAATGTGTGCGGCTTGTAGGTCTCGCAAAGAAGGCAGTTCGCGGTCTGGAGAATCTGGCCAGGAACAGATGGGCTTCTCCGGGGAAGTCAATGACGGAGCGGGACAGCTTGGCTCAGGCCCGGCAATCATCTGTTCCGCTGTGCCAGTGTGCTGCTCCAGGGGCAATTCGGGAATTTGGGCTTCGCGAGGGCGGGGCGAGATGCCATCTTGCAACGAGGCTTTCGGGGTGGCTATCGGCGAATCAGTCCCGGATATGACTCTGCTAGCCTTGAAGGCTTGCTTGGTTGTCTCGAGAACGTGACTCGGGACGTTGACAAAGGCGTGGGGTCCGTGGCCAAAGTCGACAGCCCACGATGCTGGGCTGGAGAGGAGCTTCTGCTGGTCTCGAGGGATCCTGGCGAGGCCTCGCCATCTCAGCGGCGACGTGGACGACATGACGCGATGGAGGGTGATGGAAGGATGAGGATGTAGTTGTACGACCACAGCATCTGCCAGCAGGGATTCGTCAGTGTCTGCCTCTCTCCGTCTTGCTCGTTCTCGCCATACCCAGCAGGCAATGAGGGGCGTTGCAGCAAGCCGGTTGGCTCTCGTTTGGGTGCTCTCACATCGTCCGCGTCCCGCTGCACGATGTCGCGTCGCGACTGTCCGGTTTCTGCAGCGGGGCGTCCAGCTGTGGGCGAGGCTCGGCGGTATCGGGTACTCAGTTGCAGATGCTGCCGACGCGTGTTCTGGGCGCGGGTAAAAGGCGGTGGACGGTATCGGCTACTTGATCACCTCACGTCATCAACGGGCAGCTGGGTGGGCATCACCACCGGCAGTCAGGCTGTCAATGGAAGGTCGGACAGGACCAAACCGTGAGGCTTCAATGTTGTTGTTGAGACTCGACGAACCCTGGATGATTCAGAATGAATGCTTTCGCAGTAGCAAGCGCATGGTGCAGGAAAACAGGCACACACAGCCAAGCACACGCAGCCACGTGAACCTACAGTCTATAAGGTAGATAGGTACTTCAACAATCCCGCAATCCGTCGCCAGCCGTTGCAGTACCCCTCCGGTACCGATCCGCGCCAACCGTCCGCCTCGAAACTCCATCCATCCCTCTTCCCTCCCGCCCCCGACCTCCGTCAGCCTCTTCTTCCTCCTCCCACCGACGACTAAGACTCTTCGGGGCTCGTGCTGCCGGGCATCGTCACCTCGCGTGCCGCTAACGGAGCTGTACCCCTCTGCCAGCTGAACTGCCTGCCTCTCTCTGCCCACCTCTCTCTGCCCTTCCTCCCCTTCTCCGAGATTTCCATCCGCAGCCATCGCCTCCGACATACACACACCATCATGGTAGCGTCGCGCCGCGTCTCCTGCCCCGTGCCGTACTCTTCTCCGACTTGACCAACTGTCCATGGGCCGCCTCCAACGCGGCCAACCGTCTACGCTGCTACTGTTTGTCCTACCTCGTCTCCCCGCTACTGCCGATCCCATCCGCCTGAGCCATGTCGAGCACCGCAACCTCCAAGGCTCTTCGGGACCCGACTCCTCCCTTGGTCTCGCACCACTCTTCTGCCAGCGCCCGAGCCTCCGCTGATTCAATGTCGACGTCGTCGGCTGTCGATAAGGAGCAGCTCGCTCACGCTCTCGACAAGATTCACACCACGGCCAGCCGCTGCGACTCCCTCACCACCTTCAACGACTTTGCGCCCCCTCCCGACCGTACCTTTGCTTCTGAAGGTCGCGGCTCGGCTGGAGATCTGATGCAACATGGCCTTAGTGGTCTCTACAGTCGCTTCCGGGAAGTCGTTGGCGGCGGAGGACCCGGCGGTAGTCCCATCAGGTCGACGCACAAGGACACCGACGCCGACGACGATGCCGATGCTGTTTCCTCGAGGCAGCAGGGCCACTCAACCAAGCCTTCTGTATCGTCTCTCAGCCGCAACGACACTATCAACACGGCCACCACCTCTCTCTCCATGTCTCAGCCGACTCCCATGACGGAAGCCTCTACATCGTCCATCACCGCCGCAACCTCGGACATGAGCCGTTCGCAGACGTCGCAGGCCTCCAAGCCGACGAGCATGAGTCTCATGTCTACTCAGAAGCTGCTGTCCACTTCCGCGCGCCAGAGCCTCCCGACAAAGGCCACCAGCGCCGTCGTTGCCGGTCCCACAATCGCCCCCCCCGTCCCGCGTGAGGCCAGCCTCAGCACCGTCCGCACCGATGACAGCCAGGGCCCAGGTCGTAGGAGCATCGGCAGGCCTGATCTTCATACCCAGCTGTCGACAGCCGACTCGTCCTCTCTCGCCAGTGGCTACGATGCTAACGATGCCGGCAAGCTCCCGCCCCGCGCTGCTCGAGAAGACAGCTCCAGTGTCGAGGGCAGCGTCGATTCGCCCCTGAGTCCAGTAAAGACAGCCACTGTCCCTACCGTCCTGGCTGCCCAACGGCGACACGTACGCAGCCTTTCCAACAGCTCGTCGATGCTCTCGCCCGACAGCATCCGCAGGAAGCCGGCTGTAATAGACAGGATCAGTCGGCCCAGGTCACCCGGCAACGTGGGATCGCGGGAGTCCTCTCTCGATCGCGGAACCGCCGAGGTCAGTGCCGTCACCACGTCTGTCCTCAACTCAAGCTCTCATGAAACCTTCGGTCATCATGCCGTTCCGCACCGCCTCCGTCCCGTGCGTTTCCCCGGAACCGCGCCCGGCAGAGAGAGAGCCTCGAATCGGATGGCCGCCCAGCTGGACAGGATGCGTAGACAGGTGCTGAGCAAGGAATTTTGGATGAAGGACGACACCGTCAAGGAGTGTTTTCTGTGCCAGACGCCCTTCACCGCGTTCCGCAGGAAGCATCACTGCCGCACCTGCGGCTGCATCTTCGATTCCAAGTGCACCACAGTCGTGCCGGGCCACAAGTTTGGCGTGCAGGGCTCCCTGCGCGTCTGCAAGAACTGCCTCGATGTCATCAGTCGCCGCTTCGACGGCAGCGGATCCGACGATTCGGGCGACGAGCGCTCCTTTATGCCGCGAATCTTTGGCCCCAATCACTCCAAGCCCCCGAGCGGCAGCTCCCCTAGCAACAAGGTCAAGGAGCCACAGGACCTTGCCCTCGCGTCAGAGGGCTCCGAGGACTCACGAACCATGGCGACGCCCATGATGGCCATCCCTGCCACCCGTCGAGTACGGGGGGAGTCGAATCGCTCATCTGCCGTCCTGGAGATTGACGCCCCGCAGCTCAGTCGTCCCGGCTCTTCTCGATCCCTACGGTCCCTGAACTCGGGTCGTCCGCAATCCTCCGCGGGTCACAAGAGACACCACTCCAAGCACGGCTTCCTCGGCCGCTTCAAAGCCCCTCCGCCAACGCCTCCCTTCCTCCCGACGAGCATGCAGTCGCCTACCGCCAGCGACGATCGAGCGCCTTTCCGCAAGGGCATCGATGACGACAACGTCAAGAAATCCAAACTCCCGGCTTTCCACGACGACAACATCATCGATCCCGACTTGGCTGATTACATGTCAGACGATTCGAGTGGCGACGAGCAGCTGAGCATATTCGCCACCATGGGGACGTCGAGCTTGCAGTCCGGAAGCTACGAAATCGAAAAGTCGGGTTTCGCGCCCTTCATCAATGCAGCCAGGAAGCATCGCCACAGAAACGGGGAAAAGAGCATCAGCGGCATAAGCTTCGTTAGCAGAGGCGTGTTCGACGACTTCAGCGGCCCTGCGAACCTTATCAGCCACCGGCGGACTGCGCGGCGGCGGAATCTCAGCAACGTGTCCGGCAGCGTCCATCACTTTGGCTCTCCGCGTCCCAAGTCGGCCATATACAAGGGCGCCTCGGCATCGACTGAGATGCTCCTGTCTCTCGATAACACGGGCCAGGCCGGATCGCCCATGACCGGCAGCGAATCATTCCGGAACCTCCAGCCGCCGCTCCCTAAGCAGGAGCTCAACCGATCGAGCCTCAAACACGTGGACAAGCTTCTTCGCCAGCTCCTGACAGACGCCCGAATATCATCCCCCGCGGCGTGGCAGAGGGCGCTCGTCCCCATCCTCCTGCAGCTGACGGACGATGTGACCCCGGACGTGGCCAAGGGCGAGGACATGGACATTAGACACTACGTCAAGCTCAAGCGCATCCCCGGCGGCAAGCCCTCCGGCACCGCCTACGTCTCCGGTGTCGTCTTCACCAAGAACCTGGCGCTCAAGAGCATGCCGCGAAGGATCATGAACCCGAGGATCGTTCTCGTCACATTCGCCATCGAGTACCAGCGTCATCAGCAGCATTTCATGAGCCTGCAGCCCGTCATCGAGCAGGAAAAGGAGTATCTCAGAGTCGTGGTTCAGCGCATCACGAATCTGAGGCCTCACGTGCTGCTGGCGCAAAAGAGCGTCTCGGGCGTCGCCTTGCAATACCTCTCCGAGGCCAACATCTCAGTGGCGTACAATGTCAAGGACACCGTCATCGAGGCCGTCGCTCGCTGCGCCGAGGCCGAGATCATCGAGTCTCTCGACATGCTGGCGCTGCCCGTGCGCGTCGGCAGGTGTTCTACCTTTGAAGTGAGGACCTTTGTCAACAACGATCACCCAGGCCGAAAGAAATCCTACATCTTTCTGTCTGGATGCCGAGCCGATCTGGGCTGCACCATTGCCCTTCGGGGCGCCGACAGCAAGACTCTCGGACAGCTGAAGCGCATCATGGAGTTCATGGTCTATGTCGTCTATAACCTGAAGCTCGAGACAAGCCTCTTGCGAGACGAATGCATTCAGCCTCCTGATGCCGGCGAAGCGTCCATGTCGAGCTCCGTCCAGGCTTTGAACGATAGCACGAGGTCTCTGAGCTCAACGAGCGTCACGGAACCTGGCCGGACCGAAGTTGCCGTTATTGTGAACCAACCATCTAGCGAAAGCGAGCTGCCGTCACAAACCACGGTGGACAGTGTCAGCCTGGGAGGCGGCGTCAGCGGCGGGCTCGACGAAGCCGACGCCTCGGGCCAAGCAGAGAAACGCAAGCCTATATCTCTCCATGAGCAACACAGCCACGCGTCTCACGATGGTCAGGTGCCGGATGACGTTCCGATGCCGACCTTTTACAGCGATATGGTGGCCAAGTACGAGACCAAGATCCTGTCGGCCTCGCCGTACGTGAAATTCAAGCAGCCCTATCTACTGATGAGAGCGCGCGAGCAGGAGAGGCGCCTCCTGTATCTCCGACGGCTCAGAGACCAAGACCTCCTCGGTCTGGATTCCGACAAGGCGGGTCGTCAGAAATTCCAGCTCATCAAGCCGGAAATGGTTGAGAAGATTGGCCAGAAGGCCCCCCGACAGGTCATGGAGGTCCTCCATGCGGTGCACGATGCCGAGTACGACAAGGCCTTGTTCAACTACCAGACCCAGACGCGGCAATGGGAGACGTACATACAAGGAAACCTGGATCTCTTCGACCCTTACTCGCACCAGAACATCGTCGTTTTGTATTCCGTCATCTGCTCCGAGACCAAGATCCCCTGCATCGAACCCAGCCTTGTCGCCATCAACTTCTACGACGAGCACGTAGACACGGGCATGGATCCTGACTGCACGCTCGGCCAATACATTGAGGATCTGGCATATGGCAAGGAGGACGTCTGCAACTCGAACGGGTGCGAAAAGATGATGCTGGAGCACCACCGGACATACGTCCACGATCAATATCGCATCACTGTCTTCGTGGAACGCATGCAGACCAGCGGTCCGAGGCGTCCCGAGCTCGGCGATGGCATCACCATGTGGACGTACTGCAAACTGTGCAAGAAGGACTCTACAGAAAAGGCAATGTCGGATGCTACATTCAAGTACTCGTTTGGCAAGTATCTCGAGCTGCTCTATTGGGGCCGTGGCCTGCGGATCAAGAGCGTCGCGGGATGTCCCCACGACCACTGCTCGGAACACGTTCGATACTTTTGTTTAGGCGACTCGCGCATCCGCATTCATTGGGACCCCATCGATTTGCTCGAGATTGTCGTGCCTCGAGCGAGGATCACGTGGAAAGTGGTCAATGACTTGAGGCTGAAGAATGAGATTTTCACCAAAATGGAGGAGCGTTGGAGCAAGTTCATGGCTTCAGTGAGGGCAAGACTGAAGAGCATCCGCATCGACAGTGTCCTGCCGGAAAAGGCCGTCTGCTGCAAGGCCGAGGTGGAGCGGCTGATGAAGAGGGCGCAAGAGGAGCAGCCGGCCATGGTTCGCCAGATGCAGAGCATCTACGTCAAGTCCAAGTACTACGAGGTGGTTCCATTCAACAGCCTGGTGCGCGAGATGCTGGAGAAGGCGGGCGAATGGGATCAGGTCTTTGCCAAGTTCGAGGCAGACTTTTTGGGAGACAAGGACATGCGACAGCTGACGATAATGCAACTGAGGAAGATGTTTACGGATAACGAGTCCAAGGAATCGCTGGTCTCGACGGAAGCCAACGGGTCAACTGTCGACGGAGATGAACGACCGTCCCAATCACTTTCGGAGACGGACGAGAAGAGCACTCAGCTCTCGGAGCAAACGATGGCTGATTCAGGTCTCGCTGCTAGATGCAGGGACGATGGGTTGATCGACGAAAAGGCAATGACTGACGAGGACGGCAAAGCCCGAACCCCTGTTCAGAGCTCTCTGGAACGAGTCGAGCCGCTAGACCTCGCAGCTTCACCTGTGTCTGTCAAGAGTCCTGTACAGCCGGCGACTCAGCAGACGACCTTTTTCACGGACGAGAGCATGCCGCAAAGCCCTACGTCGGGCCAAGTCTCTCCGGCGCCCCCTCAGGCTGTTCCCGCACCATCTTCGCCGTTGACATCTCCGTCACGGCTGTGCCGTAGTCCCACAGACGCATCCTTTTTCGGTTCGTCTCTGACAGAGAAGATGGACCAGATGCGCCACGACCAGCCAGCCCCGGCTCCGCCTTTTCGGACATCGGCGGCGAGCGTCGGAGTTCCATCGCTAATACCCAAGCCGACGCCTGACCGCGCAGGCCGACCGTCCGGATCGAACGTGTCGCCGCCTATGATTCGGGCCTCGTCTCATCCGGCACGAGCAACGCCTCGACCCCAGCCATTGGTTGCAACGAAGACGCCTGGAGTAAAGGACTCCAAGAGCGCCGTCAGCCAGTTGAATCCTCATGCCGAACAGCCGCAGCCCGAGGCCTCTATCAAAGTGGATAAGAAACTCTCTGATAGGCTTGGCCTGTCTGGTCTGAAGCATCGCTCCAAAGGAAACTCATCCAGCATCCCGCGGCTGGTTCACAAGAAGAGGGAGTCGAAGGTGTCCACACTAGCAAGACACTTTGAGCAGCTCAGCCGCGAGTTCGAGAGGGAGCGTATCCGTGACCGCAAACAGCGGGCTGCCAGTTTTCGGCAGCCCAGGGCGAGGCTGCCGAGGACATCGACCAAAGCTATCGTTCACGTGTACGATGATGTCAATCAGGCTTTCGAGGAGCCTGCCGTGGTAACGGAGCCCGTTACGGACGGACAGGGCGAGCAGAAGCCTGCCGGCGCGGTATCAAGCATCAACCCCGAACCGTCGACGTCGGTGGGACCCCCGACAGAGGCTCTCACGGAACCGCCCACCCCGATGGTGGAAAGCAGCGCCGAAGGAAGGCTTGAGAAAGGTGCCAAAGAAGAGAGCCAGAGGGCGCCATCGCCGCCACCCGCGGCCGAGGGCAGCGGTGAGGGCCATGTTCAGCAAGAACTCAACCAAGCATCGTCGCCACCAACTGCGCCAGCGCCTCCAGTCGCTGAGGAGAACGACGATGTCAGCAATGCCAACACCAGCCAAGCCGTCTCGGAAGACGAGGGCGGCGTCAGCGATCCGGAGACTGCCGTCGCCGACGACTTTCTCCCAGGTATCAAAGAACTTGCCGACGCCTTAGAGCCAAGCTCTGAGATTCCGCTGGAGCTTCCCAAGCATCAAAAGACCAGTCTCATGAAGTACTTGACCAACTTTTGGGCGGAGAGATCGGCCAGTGGGTGGTCGCCTCTCGAGTACCCCGTCAACTCGACGGATCACATCTTTGTCGATTCCGACATCATTGTGCGAGAGGACGAGCCGAGCTCGGTCATCGCGCTGGCTCTCAACAGTGAGGACTACAAAGAGAAGCTGGTCAACCTCAGACGCGAGGCGCAGGGCGTCCTGATGCACCGAGAGGGCGACAGCACGGGCGAGGCGGCGTCGAGCACCCGTCCGGCGTCTGAGGGCACGGATACGATGGTGGATGAGACGGAGCAGGAGAAGAGCCTGCTTCGCGCCACCGGCACGCACCTCAAGTACCAGTTCAAGGAGGGCGCGGCCGTCATGACGTGCAAGATCTTTTACGCAGAGCAGTTTGACGCACTCCGTCGAAAGTGCGGCGTGGCAGAGCGCATCGTCGAATCTCTGTCTCGCTGTCTCAAATGGGATTCCAGAGGCGGAAAGACGAAGTCCGTTTTCCTCAAGACACTGGACGACAGGCTGGTGCTAAAGGTAAGCTTCCCTTTGTTCTGTGTGGCCAGGGGCATCATAGCTGATAAGTTGTAGTCTCTCTCGCCCGTCGAGACGTCGGCATTTCTACGCTTCGCGCCGGGATACTTTAGCATAATGGCGGAGGCTCTCTTTCATGATCTTCCTTCTGTCATTGCCAAGATGCTGGGCTTCTTCCAGGTCATCATCAAGAACCCGACGACAGGCACCGATACCAAGCTCGACTTGCTCATCACCGAGAATCTGTTTTACGATAGGTCGCCATCGAGGATTTTCGACCTCAAGGGCTCGATGCGCAACCGCAGGATCCAGTCGACGGGCGAGCAGAACGAGGTCCTTCTCGACGAGAATATGGTAGAGTACATCTACGAATCGCCTTTGTTTGCGCGGGAGCATTCCAAGAAGCTCTTGCGGGCGTCGGTGTGGAACGACACGCTGTTTCTTGCGCGGCAGAATGTGATGGACTACTCGCTCATGATTGCCGTCGACGAGGAGAGAAAAGAGCTCGTGGTCGGCATCATCGACTGCATCAGAACATACACGTGGGACAAGAAGCTTGAGAGCTGGATCAAGGACCGCGGCTTCGCTGGCGGAGGCAGAAATAGACCGACGGTGACGAGCCCCAAGGAGTACAAGTCGCGGTTCCGAGAGGCCATGGCGAGGTTTGTCCACCCAGTTATCGTGATGCTGGGGCGTGCTGACGATTTGAACGCAGATACATCTTGCAGGCTCCCAATTGCTGGCATCTGTTCAACGGCCTACACTATCCCTCGAATCACGGGAGGGCGAGGTTCGAAGACCCTGAGGCTCAGTCGCTATAGAGGCAACGGATTCTATACAGGGCGGGTCAAGAGGGTCATGGAAGCAAAAGTATGGCGTCGTGGCCTTTGATTCAACACGAATACAAAATGAATTTTATGAGCGAGTATCTCTGTAGTCCACCCAGATGGTAGCCAGGTCGGTAGTCACCCATTTTCTCATTCCTCTCTGATGTCACACGTGTGTTCGTACGATGATGTCATGAAGCCGAAACGGTGAAGCGCGACGAGGCTGTCGCATTATTAATGGCTCGCGACGCAAGGCTGACACTGACACGACCCACGTCAACGGACAAACCAAGGCTTGCAACAACCAGCCTCACCCCTGCGGCTCATGCCGCAATGTCCATCGACCTCAACTGGGAGGCGCTGACGACGGGCCCGGACGGTGATGCCCTCGCCGAGCGCATCCGCAGCTTCATCCACGACAAGTTTCAGACGGTGCCGCTCCCGCGCTTCATCCGGTCTGTCAACGTCCGGGGCTTCGATTTTGGCACGATTCCGCCGGAGTTGGAGCTCAAGGATATCACGGACCCGTTGCCGGATTTCTATGAGCAGCAGTTGAGTGATTCCGAGAGTGATGACAAGGATAGCGGACCGGCGTCTCCCGCTGTTGCCGCCGCCGCCGCCGCCGCTGCCGCCGAGGCGGTGGTGAGGGCTACTCCGGCTACGACTCCGACCCCGACGATGACTTCAACGACCGGGATTCGGGCCCGGAGGCGTCCGGCGGGCTTGAAGACGGCGATGCTCCCGCGTGGCGAGTTTGCGAGCCAGGATCTGGGTAGCCCGTTCCTCGGCACGTCGACGCCTGGTATCCTCGGAGGGCCGGGGGGGCGAGGCTACTTCCAGGGCCATCTCGGGACGGGCGCGCAGACGCCGCTGGCTGCCGTGGCTGGTGCGCAGCTTGGTGGCGGAGGGTGGATCGGTGGATCTACGCGTCCTTCGCACAGCAGACAGCAATCACAAGGCAGCGACTGGGCCGAGGATCAGAGGCTGAGGGAGAAATCGAGCGTGTCGACTTTGGCGGCTACGTCGGTGGGTGCGTCGCGGCCGCCGACTAGGGATACGCATGACGAGGCGGCTCATCCGGAAGGGGGACGGGGGGAGCAGCATCAGCATCAGCGGGAGAGGAGAGAGCCTGGCGTCAATGACGTCCAGGCCGTTTTCCGCATTCGCTACGGGGGGGATGTGAGGCTGAACTTGACGGCTGAGATATTGCTCGACTATCCGATGCCCAGCTTCGTCGGCATCCCCATCAAGCTCAATATCACGGGCTTATCGTTTGATGGCGTGGGGGTGCTGGCGCATATTCGAAAGCGGGTGCATTTTTGCTTCCTTAGCCCCGAAGATGCGTTAATGGTCATGGGGCCTGATGGCGAAGACTGCGAGGGTGATCGCGAACAAGATGACGATGGCGGGAACGATGCTGACGACGATGAGCGTCACGATACCGGTGGGCTTGACGCTGGTGATGAGGCGGATGCGGGGACGAAGAAGCGTGGAGGCAGGTTCGCTGGCCTGCTGCAGGAAGTCAAGGTCGAGAGCGAGATTGGTGAGCGGGATGGAGGTAGACAGAGCTTGAAGAACGTGGGAAAGGTGGAGCGATTTGTGCTCGAGCAGGTGAGGAGGATCTTTGAGGAGGAGTTTGTCTATCCCAGCTTTTGGACCTTTTTGGTCTGAAGGTGGCCAGAGGTTGTGGCGATGTAAGGAAGACGTGGCTCAAGGATGCGAAGCCTCACTCAAGATGTGAAGACGCGTCCGACATCAGGTCAGCGTCCGACGGAAGCCTTGATAGGCCTGTTGTATATCCATCTCCAGCTCCCGTGCCTGCTGCTCGCTCAGCTCCTCGGCCGCCTTCATCTGGTTGAGGGTGATGAGCCACTGGACTATCTTGCCCCTGCTGTCAAAGTCTTGGTCGGTGACGCGGTTGACCGATTGTATGACGTCGGACAGCAAGGGGTGCAGCTGATCCTTGGAGAGCATGCCGAGTTTGACGGCGTCGAGGAAGGTGATGAACTCTTGCGTTGCTTCGAGGATGAGGACGCCGCTTGTGTTGTTGGCTGAGGCGGTGGGCTGGGGAGGACCCGAGGAGGAGGCTGTTACTGTGGTGGAGGGCATGCCGACGCGGAGGCGCTCGGTTGCGCGGGGGGCTTCTATCTGGGATGGGGGTTAGCGGAGGGCTTTGGAGCCATCGTTGGAGGTTGGAAAGAGAGGCGAGACGGACCTCCCATTTTGCCTTGAATTCGTCGAGACCCTGAAACTCGCGAGCTATGGTGTCATCTGCCAGCAGCGCTTTGTATTGACGGAGAGAGCGCTCGCAGATCTCGGTGTACTCGGCCTCTGGGATGGCATCTTTGAGAAAGGCCTTTTCCAGCTCGTCGAGGGTGACGATGATGCTGAAGAGCTCAGCGAGAGAGTCTTGCAGATCGCGTTCGGCGCGCGTCTCTGTGAGCTTGACCTCCTGACGGAAGAAAACGCATGGTCAGCGAGGCCCGCGGTTGGGGGGACAAGCAACTCACCTCGTCGAGATTGATGGTGGCTGAGAGGGTTGTGTTGGGGACGTAGCTGTGCGGCGTGGGCGCGTAGCCTTGTCTGGGGATCATGGCGGCGCGCTGTGAGGCTGCATCGAGTGTGAGAGATGTTTGGCTTGGGATTTGAAGTTGCGATGTTGATCAGGTCAGGAAACACGTCATGGTGAGGCGGATGGTTGCGGCGGCGGCAGAATTAGGCTCACCGCCCGATGGAACGTGGATTGGCTTATCGATAAGGGATAGAAAAAAAAAAGGTGAAGCCCGCGAAGATCCGCACCTCAGCATCCATCCACTCATTCCATCGCCACGAGAAGAGCGACTCAATTCGCCATGGGTGCCGCAAAGAAGAACCTCAAGGCGACGAAGAAGTTTGAGAAGAAGCACTTGAGAGGCGTTCTGGACAAGAGAAAGGAAACGGCAAAGATCAAGCAGCGGCACCAGATCAAAGACAAGAAGAAGACGAGACGGGCAAAAGACGCCGATTTTTACAAGGGACCGGAAAAGGACGGACAGAATGGCGCTGCCGAAAAGTCGAATGGCGCTTCGGCGTCACGAAAGATAAGCGAGATGAGCGTCGACGACTTTTTTCAGGGCGGCTTCCAAGATATCATCGATGGTCAGGTTGCCAAACCACGCAAGCGGAAGCGTGGTGAGCCCGCTGCCGATGCGGGCGAGGAATTGGCCTCTTCGGCCAATGAGCAGCCGGTGGCGAGTGACAGCGACGATGAAGATGATGGCGACGAGGCCGATGACGATATCGGGATGAGCAAGGCGGCCATGGACGCGCTGGCGGAAAAGGATCCCGAGTTCCACCAGTTTCTCAAGGAAAACGATCCCGAAGCCTTGGACTTTGATCAGAATGCGGACTTGGCTGAGGTGGATGAGCTCAGCGCCGGTGAAGAAGAGTCCGAGGTCGAAGAGGGAGAGAAGAAGAAGAAAAAGAGAAAAAAGACAAAGGCGGCGGCAACAGATGAAGACGACGAGGGGACGGTCGAGGATAACAGACTTACACGCGCCACGGTCGACAAATGGAGCAAGGCCCTGGTAGACAAGAAGTCGCTTCGTGCGGCTCGTCAGGTGGTGCTGGCGTTCCGTTGCGCCGCTCACGTCAACGAGGACACGGGCGCGGAAAAGCAGGGGCATGAGCAACCGCGGTGGACGATAGACAGCCCGGACGTCTTCAACGGTATCGTGGTGCTTGCGCTCAAGGAGATACCGGCGGTGATGAACCACCACCTCCCGGTCAAGGAGTCGGCGGCCGGAAGGGTCTACGTGCAGACGGAGTCCAAGAAGTTCAAGACGCTCTCGATGCTCCTCAAGTCGTTTACCTCGTCGGTCATGCACCTTCTCGGCACGCTCTCAGACGACAAGACGCTCAAGCTGACGCTCTCGTCGCTCACGCCCGTGCTACCATACCTCCTCTCCTTCAAGAAGCTGGTGCGGGCTCTCACCAAAGCCGTCGTCAACTTCTGGGCACAGCCGGCCAGCAGCGAGACAACCCGCATCACGGCCTTTTTAGTCCTGCGCCGTCTCGTCGTCATCGGCGACAAGGGCATCCGCGAGGGCGCGCTCAAAGCCACGTACCAGGGCCTCGTCCAGGGCTGTCGCGTTACGAACCACAACACGATGCAGGGAATCAACCTGATGAAGAACTCGGCGGCTGAGCTCTGGGGCATCGACGCTTCTGTTGGCTACACGACGGCTTTTACCCTGATCCGGCAGCTGGCGATTCACCTCCGCAACAGCATCGTGCACAACAAGAACGAGTCTTTCCGCATGGTCTACAACTGGCAGTTCACCCACTCCCTCGACTTTTGGTCCTGCGTCCTGGCCGAACACTGCAGCCCTCTCAAGGAAGCCGAGGCCGGCAAGGAGAGCCAGCTACGGCTGCTCATCTACCCGCTCGTCCAGGTGACGCTGGGCGCGATGCGACTGATGCCAACGGCCCTCTACTTCCCCCTTCGCTTCCACCTCGTCCGTTCCCTGCTGCGAACGTGTCGCGCAACAGGCACGTACATCCCGCTGGCCTCCCCCCTTCTCGAGGTCCTCTCCTCGGCCGAGATGCGCAAGCCGCCCAAGGCATCGACTCTCCGACCGCTCGACTTCGCCGTCGCCTACAAGACCACAAAGGCCCATCTCGGCTCGCGCGTCTACCAGGACAGCGTAGGCGACCAAGTCGTCGAGCTCCTGGGCGAACACATGCTCCTATGGGCCAAATCAATCGCCTTCCCCGAGCTAGCCCCCCCCATCCCCATCCAACTCAAACGCTGGCTCAAGCAAGCGCGCGCCCGCCAAACCGGCAACCGCAACGCCAAGCTCTGCAGCCAACTGACGCTGCTGGCGCACAAGCTGGAAGCCAACGCGAGCTTCATCGAGGAGCGCCGCGCCAAAGTCGACTTTGCGCCTCGGGATCGCGCCCAGGTCGCGGCCTTTCTCGCCGACGTCGACGTCGCGTCTACGCCCTTGGGGGCCTATGCGCTTGGGCAGCGGAAGGCGAGGGCTGAGAGGGAGGCTCTGCTGGAGGAGGCGAGGAGGGACGAGGAGCGGAAGAGGAGGGAGGAGGAGGG
>NJES01000639.1:0-10496 GCA_002591395.1 Ophiocordyceps camponoti-rufipedis | reverse complement strand
TATCCGTACAACGTCGCCGTGCCCGCATTAGGTCCTCTCCCCTTCCCCTCTCCCTCTCTCCCTCTCTCCCCCTTCCCCCCCCCCCCCCCCCCTTTCCCTCTCTCCTCGAAAACCTTTCGTCCCCCATCCATTCGTCCTTTTCTCATCTGCGATCCTTCAGGTCTGACCAAGGTACTCAATCCGTCTCCTGGTCACCTCGTCGGTTCATCCCCCGTCGGCTGGCCCAGCATGTCGTCCGCCGCACAGACTGCGGGCACTTCTGCTGCCCCCGTCACCGTCAAGATTCTCTACGAAGGAGCCACTCGTCGGGCCAAGATGTCTCTCCGCGAGATGGTTCCCAAGGCCCTTGAGCAGCATGTACGTCGTTTTTTTGCCACCTCGTCAATAGCCCGTCCGCTTCGTGGGCATCCGTGCGAAAACACGGGCGGGTATCAGGCCTCGTGACTGACTTTGGTTGTTCAGGTTCGAAATTCTCTGCAGATTCCGGACGATGCCAAAGTCGTGATTGAGCGCTTCTCAGATTCCGCTGCCGCCTACGTCCTGCTCGACTCGGCCAACGCTTCCATCTACAAGCAGTTGTATCGGGCTGCCAAGGCAAAGGGGAAACTCAAGCTTCGCGTCACCGTCATCGGAAACGGAACTCCTACCGCCGCCGGCTCTGATCAAGCACCCCTTGAACCTCCTCGTCCAGTCGTCCCAGAGGCCTCTACCACGGCCAAGTACCTGCCAGCCGTCCCGAGTTTTCCCTCGCCGTGCAAGCAGAATGCCCATCTCGCTGCGGCCCGTCGGTGGCAGACCGAGGCTGCGGTTGCTGAGCATGCTCGCTGGGTGGCGGACGGTCTGACAACGGATCCGGAGCAGCCCAACTTCAACGACAGCCTTGGCCAACTCGAGGAGAGACTCCGTGCCACCACCATCTCGACTGAGAAGCCGTGCAATTATCGCGACGCCTTCAAGACCACGCTCACTCCCCAATGCCCCGTGGCCGGCAGCAATTTCGCAGTCTGCTGCAACAGCTGCGAGAGGACCATACCGGACTCTCACTTTCACTGCTCCACCTGCGACGATGGCGACTTCGACCTCTGCCAGGCTTGCGTCGATCACGGCATCTCGTGCTACAACAACGACCACTGGCTCATCAGGCGTGTCGTCAAAGATGGTCAGCTTGTCAACAGCACGACTGAGACCATCCCCTCCAGGTCCATCAAGCCCGCGCCCAAGCTCAACCTCAAGGACGAAGTCAACAACATGCTTCCTCCTCCTCCACCCCACCCCGCCGCCCACTATCTCATCCCCAGGTCCGTATCTCAGACCGTGGGTGACTATGGTTCCCCTCGTTCGCCTTACGTCAACACCATGCGCACTTGCAACTGCTGCGTTCTAGGTGATTTTACTCCGGCCCAATCATTCAACCCTAACCCTTACTGATGCTCTTCTTCCAGAACTTCCTGAGCGGCAGTTCCTCCACTGCACCGTCTGCGATGACTTTGATCTCTGCCAGCGGTGCTTCGTCAGGGACAACCACGGTCATCATCCCAAGCACGGATTCGTCCCTGCCGTTGACGGCGCCCTCATTTCCGATGCCATCAAGGCCAAGATGTCCCCCGGCCGGGACCAGGTCCACCACGCCATCTGTGATGGTTGTGACAAGGTATGGCCGCCCTTTACTGTTGTGACTGATGGGCTTGTCCATGGCGCTGACGGCTTCGCTCAAGTACATCACGGGGATTCGCTACAAGTGCCTCGACTGCCCGGACTGGGATTACTGCTCGGGGTGCATCGACACCGCTCATTACGTGCACGCGGAGCATCGCTTCGTGCCCGTCTACGAGCCCCTGGCCATGTCTCGGGCCTGTGCGGCCTCGCAGTCCGTTCACTCGGGCGTCTGCTGTGACGGTCCCCTTTGCTCGGCCACGACGTTCCCGTCGTACATTCGCGGTGTGCGTTACAAGTGTGCCGTCTGCCACGACCTCGACTTCTGTGCCAGCTGCGAAGCGAGCCCCGCCAATACTCACAACAAGACGCACCCGCTCATCAAGTTCAAGACGCCCGTCCGCCACGTGAGTGTCACCACCACCGGGGAGCACCAGGATGGTAAGCGCATGCCGGCCATGGGCGATCGCAACAAGACGGCCCCGACGACGTGTGTCACGGACCGGAACTCGATTAATGCCGTGCAGACGGTTGTAGACGTCGAGCCTTTGGAGCCCCCGGTCCCCGTCATCAAGCCCGAGGCTGAGGTCGTCGACAAGTCAGACGAGTCCGCCAAGGAGATGCCGTTGGAGTACGGTGTCAACCTGCCCTGGTCCGGATCCACGGCGTCTGAGATTTTGGCGGCGGAGAAGGACCTGCGCGCCGTCTTCGTGCGTGACTCTGTCGAGGACGGCACAATCATGGCCCCCAACCACCTCTTCGAACAGACTTGGATTCTTCGCAACGAGGGTACCGTCGCCTGGCCTCCCGGGTGCTCCGTCAGGTTTGTCGGCGGAGACTACATGGGCCGCGTCGACTCGAACCACCCCGCGTGCATCTCGGAGCTCGTCTCCGCCTCCGAGTCGACCATTTGCCACGTGCCGCTCGATCCTGGCCAGGAGTTCTCCTTTACGGTCTTGCTGCGCACGCCTCCTCGTTCCGGCAAGGTCATCTCGTACTGGCGCCTCACGACGAGCTACGGTCACAAGTTTGGCCACCGCTTGTGGTGCGAGGTCAATGTTCGTCCCGACACGGCCGAGCCCCGGCCGCAGGTTTCCGTCGTGCACATTGAGGACGTCAAGGAGCACGCGTCGCAGGATGCTTCGACCGAATCCAGCAGCACCATGGTCTTCCCAAAGCTCGTCAAGGAGTCGCCCGAGGCCAGCCTGCATGACGAGTCGCCGCAGCAAGACAAGGCTGAAGCCGAGACGCAGTCTGCCAAGCCCGATGGCGAGGAAGGCTTCGAGGGTTGCGGAGAGGATGATGCCTGGGACGGATCTGACGAAGACTTCCTGACGGACGAAGAGTACGACATACTGGATGCGTCGGACGAAGAGTTTTTGGAACAGCAAAAGAAGGCTGCCAAGAAGTAAATGGCCCGTCGGCCACTTCTCACGGCCCGTCTCCTTTGTTGCCATGGCTTCCTGGGCCGTCCGAGAGGACGCCGTACACATCTCGAGACGGTTGCCTGAGCTGGGCCGCCTCGGTCAACGGCCTCTCTCGTCTTTTTCTTGTCAAGAAAGTTGTATCGCCCATCTTCTTCCCCCCCTCGTTCGACTGTAATACTACGTTCCCGATGGTGCCGGCGGCCCAGTGGCCTGGTGGAAGCGTGGCCGAGGGAGGCCTCGCACCGCGGACCTGGAGGGAGGAGGGGAATCTCACTCGCTACACGGTGTAGGTCATCAGATTAGGATGCCAATTGACCTCGGATGATTGTTGCAAGATGACGCCGTCTTTGTTCTTTTGTGAAGAGACGACTTTGAAAGACGATTCAAAGGCGACTTTATGTCTTCTTTTGTGCAGCTGTAGGTTAGCCTGTAGGCGTGCGAATAGTATCTCGCTTTTCCGCAGCCGGCGAGTCCCGCTTTGTAAGGCGAGCGGGCATAGCGGCCAAAGGTTCTCGGGACCTGGGTGGCAACGGCCCACGCACGGGTCGGTAGGGTATCCACTACCCCGCGCATGTGTCATCCGTAAGCGCTTACTAAGGCCGGAACAACTGAAGCTGGGAGAAGCTGTGAGTTTCTGCCTCAGGCAAGCATCATGAGAGCCAGCCACCGGCCCACTGCTATCCCATCACCCCTTGGCTGCAGGCAGGCTGCAGTTTTTTTTTTTTTGTCCCTTTTCCTCTTCCCTTGCAACGGTGCCTCGAAAAAACAGCCATCTCGACCACGATCCAAGGCTAGGTAGCCCATCTCCCTGTTCATCGACTGGGAGCGCTACTTTTCTCGCCGAATCAATCGCCGCAGCCAGATGCTCGAGGTTCCAGGATCCGAGCTCCGGGTCTGACGGGCGTTGTGTGTGGGTTGGACTCGACAGAACTCCTCTTCGCAGCCTCCGCACCAAGTTTTCGGCCAACGCGCTTCCCCCGTCAAACCGCCCTTGTTTACGCCCAACCCTTTTTCTTCTTCTTTTTTTTCCCCTTTGATCTTGTTGCAGCGTCGCCGCGAGCCTCTCTCTGTCTGTCCATCCTCCGTCGGCATCCGCTGTCATCTTCTCCTTGACCTCCCCTCCCCGATCAAGTTTTCTCTCCTTTTTTTTTTTCTCTTCTGCCTCGCCATGGTCACATTTTCCCTCCCCGCCGACGACTATGTCGCCGATGCGGCCAACGGCACTCCGAAGCCGCGATCGCAGCTGCCTTTTGCGAAGCGCTCTCTCGCCTCGTCGTCGTCTGTGAGAAACGGCTCCTTCAGGCGAAACGGAACGCCTCACACGGCGCCGGCGCGCAAGTTCTTGGGAAATCAGCGCGATGGGATGACGTCTGGTGGTCTGAGCAGCAGCTCCATCGCCACGGCTCGAAACATCTTTAGGGCCACGACCTTTGCCGACGGTCCGCCCTCGTCTTCCTTCTCGCCGAGTCTGCCTCAGAGTACGATGAAGAGGGTCTTCGCGTCCGGTGCCACGCCCGAACCGAGCCGTGTCTTTCGCCAGGCCACCGCCAAGATCACGCCCCGCGGCATGGCTGCCAAGGCCTCCGACAATGAGCTCTTTCCCATGCGCATCGACTCGCCACCTGCCGAGCTGTCGGGCGAGGCCCTCACGGCCAAGATACCCAAGGACTGGAACTCCAAGGGCTCCATCTATGCCGACCAATTTCTGTCACATCTGTGCCCGGCTGAGCTCGACGAAGAGCAGCGCCGACAGTTCTTTTGCATCCTTGATCTGCGGCGACTGAAATACGCGGCCAATGAGATTTTCTGTCGCAAGGACTGGAAGCTCAACATTATCAACTTCGCCAGGGAGTATGAGAAGAGCCGGAGCATCATCCTCTTGCGGTACGGGCTCTACGAGTTTCAGAACGTCAAGCCGTCGGACGAGATCTTGAAAAAATGGCGACGTGAGCATGGCCTGCCTGGGCCCGACGATGAGCAGGCCGACGCCACCCCTTCCCGAGTCAACAAGCGGAAAGCGACCGATGACTTGGTCAAAGATTCTGCCGGTCCTGTCTCGTTCGCTCCAAAGGGCAAGCGCAGGGCTATTGAGGTGGCCGAGCCTGAGCCGGAGCGGGAAGCGCCCGCGGCGGCCACTCCGGGGCCGAGCAGCAATAAGAGAAAAGCCTCTACGAGCGGAGAGCCGCCAGCCAAGCTGCCAAAGCCCGCGCCTTCCTCGGCGAAGGCTCTCTTCGAGAGGATCGCCAACAAGGCGGCCGCAGCTCCCAGCGCCGTCCCCGCCGCCCCAGCCGTTCCCGCTGCCCCGACGCCCGGTAATCTATTGGGCGCGACGAAATCGAGCAGCAGCAGCCTGGCCCGCTCCGTCCTCACGGGGAAAACGGCCCAGGGCGGCTCGGACTCTCAGACCGGAAGCAACATCTTTGGTTATCTCTCCGACGGCAGCTCGGCCAAAAACAGTGGCGTCGAAGCCGATGCCGAGAGCGAGAGCGAGACTGGTTCGGATGAAAATGCGGGTCGGCGGTCGGGCAAAGCTGACAAGTCCAGCCCCGGTGCCGGCCTCTTTGGCGAGAACGGCTCTATACCTACCGGCGCGGGTATGGCGGGAGAGGTTCCTTGCGTGATGGTGAACACCATCATGGTCAGCGACAAAAACGATGCCGCGCCCGGCAACTCGAGCATTCCGGGCACTCGGGAGAGCACACCGGGACGGAGCCTGTTCGAACGTATCACAAAGGGTAGCGATGGTCAGCCTGTTCGCGCCGAGGACGAGGCCGACAAGACCCCGACTGCCGCAGATAAAGCTGCTGCTCCCCTCGACCAGACGTGGAACCCGAACACGACTCCACTCAAGTTTGCACCGACGACGACCCCGACGACGACGACGACGACGCAGAGCAGCTCGCTGTTTGGGGGCAGCTTCGCTTCCGCCCCTACGACCAACATCTTCGCACCCAAGACGGGCACCGTCTCGGCCAACTTCGGCCAGCAGGCGTCCTCTGCAAAGGAACCCGCCTCCGTGGGAGCTGACGCCGCTCAAAGAGGACGCAACGATGGTGGCGAATCCGATAAGGAGAACGAGTCGAAGCTGTCCAAGAAGAGCGTCCCCGACGACAAACTGGCGGCCTCGCAGCCGTCCAATATCTTTGGCGCCAAGGCCCCGACTCACGACAAGCCTGCCGACGCCGAGCCGCCCAAGCCTGCATCGCTGTTCGGTGGCAGCCAGACCGCAGCTCCGGCCTTTGGCTCGGCCGGCGGCCCCGCGTCGACAATTTTCGGGGGCAGCAAGCCGAGCACTACTCCCCCTACATTCTTTGGTTCCGCGACTCCGGTTGTTCCGGCCTCTCTCTTTGGCGCACCCTCTACCCAGGCCACCGAGGGAGATGCCGGTGCGGTCTCCATGGGATCTCCCGCTCCGCAGCCGCCCACGTTCAGCTTCGGCGCTGCTTCGAATGCAGGGAATGCAAAGTCTGGCTCCGAGGCCGTCGCCAAGGCCGGAGAGGCCAAGTTTAGCTTCGGCACCGAGGCCACAGCGACTCCGTCTGGCGGCGCCAAGTCCCCGTCTTCGGGCGCCGCCGCAGGGAACAGCCTGTTTGACGGCAGTCCCATGAAACAAGACGATCCGTCGCCCGCGAAGAATCCGTTCGGGTCGGCAACGGCCGCTGCGACCTCGACTTCCCTCTTCAGTTTCGGCTCGAAACCGCAGGGCGCCACGGTTTCTGGGTCATTCGGCAAACCGTCGGTGGCGCCGACTCGCGATGCCGCCGGCGGTGACAAGACGTCTTTCGGAGCCGCGCCGTCCGCGCCCTCGACCGGCGGGTTCAACTTCAATTTTGGCGGTGGGTCGGACTCTGGCTCGTCCTTCAACAACCCGTTTGCTGTCAAGGCGGCGGACGGGGCGGCTCCGAAAGCGCCGAGCGGTGGGATCTTCAGTTTCGACAGCTCCTCCACCTCGTCTTCGACGCCCTTCCAGTTCGGCTCCGGGGCCAACGGGTCGTCATCGGCGGGCGGATCCGTGTTCGGGCAGTCGTCGACCAAGACGGCGGTAGTGTCTGGTCCCGGTGGCGCGTCGTCGTTCGGCTCGTCTGGTGGCCAACCGCAGGCCTCCTCTCAAGCGAGCGGCGCCGTGTTTGGGTCCAGCCAAGCAGCGCCCTCGTTTGGCAGCAGCCTCCAGCCGCCTGCTGGTGGATCCTCCACCACCGGGACCAGTAAGTCGCCTTTTCCGAAGCGCAGGATCGCCCCTCTAAAGCGTCGGTTATAGACTCGCCCCTCAACTTCGGCGGTGGAGGGTCTAGCTTGGCCACCACGCCGGCGGCGGGGACTCCGGAGCACTGGAGCCAGGCAGAGGGGACGGGAAGCGGAGCGGACGGAAAGGAGGGCGAGGAGCAGGCGCAGATCAGCCTGACGGACGCGGTTGGGGCGGAAGAAGAGGTGCTACACGACGTTCGGGCCAAGGCGCTGAAGCTCATACCGCCTGGCGACGGCAAATCGGACGGCGACGACGGTCAACAGGCGAAGCCCAAGAGCCCATGGTCATTGCAAGGAGTTGGGCTCCTGCGGATACTGAAGCACCGGGAGACGGGTGCGGTGCGACTTGTTCACCGGGCCGACCCCAGGGGCAACGTGGTGGTGAACCGGACGGTGCTGCCTGGCATGAAGTACAAGGCCGACGGCAAGTACGTCAAGGTGACGACGTCTACGGCCGACGGCGAAGGGCTGGAGACGTGGATGATGCAGGTCAAGACGACGGACATGGCCAAGAAGCTTGCTACGGCATTGGAGGAGAACAAGGGCGCCAACAGGGAGTAAAATACGGGTATCTATTAGAGTCGAGGTTGGGACCTGTCCAGGCTGGGAAAGCAAGCATGGCCGCGGCGTTGGTCACGCAGGTAACGTAGTTTTCGGTTTTCCTTCTGCCTCTATACTTGGCTTGTTCTCGAAAAGGATGTGTATTTGTAGAAGCGAAGAGTATGTCGTTGGCTTTACGAAGAGCGGGCAGGGTTTCGAGGTGAAGTCCTGGGTCGACGATGTGGCTGCACGTGACATGTGTAGCGACGCGTAGGTAAGCGGGCACGCGACGAGGCTGGGCGCGACGAGGCCGCGTCTCGGAAAGATTGATGAAGCGCAAGCGACGACGATGCCGCGGTAAGTGGGCAAGCATTGGAGGGCCGCCACGGGTGACTGACGAAGATGCGGACAGGGAGATAATCACGATCCAGGCCGGGCAGTGCGGCAATAGCAGTGAGTCTCTGCCTTTCTGTTCTCCCTGTTCTACCTCTCGTCCCCTCTCGTCCCTACTTGCGCTCTCTTGACTGACGCGGCAGCCGGCAGTCGGCAGTCAATTCTGGCAGCAGCTGTGCCAGGAACATGGCATCAGCCAAGACGGTAACCTCGAGGACTTTGCGACCGAGGGAGGCGACCGCAAGGATGTGTTTTACTACCAGAGCGACGACACGCGGTATATTCCGAGGGCCATCCTGATCGACCTGGAGCCGCGGGTGGGTGCTTCCCTCGAGATGGGACTCGGACGAGTCGGTATGCTGACGTGGGCTGGTGCAGGTCATCAACGGTATTCAGACGGGGCCGTATCGCAACATCTACAACCCGGAGAACTTTTACGTCGGGAAGAACGGTATGGGCGCGGCCAATAACTGGGGTGACGGGTACCAGAGCGGCGAGGCCGTGTGCGAGGACATCATGGAGATGATTGATCGAGAGGCTGATGGAAGCGACTCGCTAGAGGTGAGGACAGGAGCAGTCGTGACGGGAAAGACGCGGTGCTGACGGATGGCGCTCTGACAGGGCTTCATGATGCTGCACTCGATCGCGGGCGGGACGGGCTCCGGTCTGGGCTCGTTCCTGCTGGAGCGGCTCAACGACCGGTTCCCCAAGAAGATTATACAGACGTACTCGGTGTTTCCGGACACGACGAATGCCGGAGACGTGGTGGTGCATCCGTACAACAGCATGCTGTCGATGAGACGGCTCACGCAGAATGCCGACTCGGTCGTGGTGCTGGACAACGGGGCCCTGTCACATATCGCAGCGGACAGGCTGCATGTTCAGGAGCCGTCGTTTCAGCAGACGAATCAGCTGGTGAGTCTTGTAGAACAGAAGAGAAGGGAAGCAAGCTGACGAGGGTTGCAAGGTGGCTACGGTCATGTCGGCCAGCACGACGACGCTGCGGTATCCCGGCTACATGCACAACGACCTGGTCAGCATCCTGGCATCGCTGATCCCGACGCCGAGATGCCACTTCCTCATGACGGCCTACACGCCCTTTACGGGGGATCAGGTAGAGCAGGCCAAGACGGTGCGCAAGACGACGGTGCTCGACGTGATGCGGCGGCTGCTGCAGCCCAAGAACAGGATGGTTTCGACGGTGCCGGGCAAGAAGAGCTGCTACATGTCGATCCTCAACGTGATCCAGGGCGAGGTGGACCCGACGGACGTGCACAAGAGCCTGCTGCGGATCCGCGAGCGGCGGCTGGCCACCTTTATTCCGTGGGGGCCGGCGAGCATCCAGGTGGCGCTGACGAAGCGGAGTCCGTATATATCCATGAGCCACCGGGTGAGCGGGCTGATGCTGGCGAACCACACGAGCATTGCGACGGTGAGTCTTTCTGTTACTGCTGTTGTTGTCGTCGAGCGAGAGCGGCTGACTGTCGTTGTTGTTGTTGTCTAGCTGTTTCGACGGATCCTCAAGCAGTACGATGGCATGCGCAAGCGCAACGCCTTTATGGAGGGCTACAAGAAGACGGCGCCGTTTGCGGAGAACATGGACGAGTTTGACGAGGCGAGGGAGGTGGTTGCCGAGCTGATTGGCGAGTATGAGGCGGCCGAGGGGGCGGATTATCTGAATCCTGAAGCGGGGGGGAAGCCATCGTCGGCTGAGGCGGATAGGAGGGCGGGTTGAGGGAGACTGATGACGAGGACGAGAGACGTCAAGGGACTGTGGATCGCAGCGTCATGACTGGTTAGATTCTGCCATCGGGGCTCGATCGGCGATGGTCGTGACGGAGCTTTTGCACCGGGCCTTTGACGACGTGCAGACGGGACGAGCGTGGCGATTGACGCAGGACGGGGGTATATATTGCTTGTTTCTTCTTCTGTTCGTATGAGTACCGAGTATCGTGAGGACAGAGGACAGGAGAGGCGTTTATAAGGGACAGGCCTATCACTGCCAGAAGGAAGACGAGTAGAAGGCTGCTTGAGCCCGAACCTGCTTCAGCTACGAATACAAAGAAACGACAACCATGCCCGAATCCAAGGCCGACAAGATCGCAGACGCCCAGTCTAAGCTGCCGCTGCCGGAGCAGCCGCCGCAGGCATCGGACTGGCAGTCGGCGGACGGGCGGCGGACGGGCGAGGCTGGGGCCGGCACTTCGGGAGGAGGGTCCGGGCCGGGGGCCGATGGTG
>NJES01000638.1:0-10512 GCA_002591395.1 Ophiocordyceps camponoti-rufipedis | reverse complement strand
CTCAAGACTGCAGGCTCAAGACTCAAGACTCCAGGCTCAAGACTCAAGACTCCAGGCTCAAGACTCAAGACTCCAGGCTCAAGACTCAAGACTCCAGGCTTAAGAATACTCAAGGCTCTCAAGAATACTCAAGACTCAAGACTCTCAAGGCTCAAGACTCCAGGCTCAAGAATACTCAAGACTCAAGACTCAAGACTCTCAAGAATACTCAAGACTCAAGCCCAAGGACACACAGGTAAGACTGACTAGGACTCCAGACTCAAGCCCAGGGACACACAGGTAAGTATACTGGAGACCAACGCTCGAGAGACATGTTGGAGGCCAGCCGTTGGAGGGAGGAAATGGGAGATGATGGGTCACATTCTGTATAGATAGGTAGGTAGGTTGGCAGGTAGGTAGCGATGGATTACCTAGCGATAAAAGGGCGAGCGAAAAGAGGATATGCCTGTGATTACTGCAACGCCCCCTCCAAGTAGATGCTGTGCGAATCACATAGACACGAATGGGATGTGTATTCGTACCATGATGGGAGTTTGCCATCTAGACGCATCCGCCGAGCTGTAGCATGAGAGAGCGAGCGTCATGGAGCGGGCATCACAGAGCGAGCATCACAGCATGACGTGACGTGTAACGACGAGAACCTCACACAGCAGGTGACACATGCGAAGCGGTACATACGAAGAATACACGGGTGAGACGCCCTGCACGATGATGCAACAAGTCAAACTCTACTAATAAACGGCCGAGGAAGGGAGACGGCACCAATACAGACAGGGTACGAATACCCAGGCGAAGACTCCCTCCTCGGCATCACCCCGCCAGAGATATGAAGCCCGCCATCGTCAGCGCCCTCGCCGCCGCCGGTGGACGCGTGCTGGACCTTTCACAGCAGCAGTGGCAGCTGCAGAATCATCGGCTGGGAATCGACGTTCCGGGGACGGTGCCTTCGCACGTGCACCTGGATCTGCAGCGCGCTGGCGTCATTGACGATCCGTAAGACTTCCATCCTGCTTCTCGTGAGCTGGCTGACAGACAAGGATAGATACCGCGGCCTCGGCGAATTCTCCCTCCGATGGGTGGCCTGGGCGAACTGGACCTACGTCAGCCGTCTGCAGGGTCTGAGCCACCATCGCCAGCAGACGACGACGCACCTCATCTTCGACGGCCTCGACACCATAGCCCGCGTCTCCGTCTGCGGCCACGAGGTTGGGAGCACGGATAACCAGTTCAGACAGTGGCGCTTCGACGTCTCCTCCGCGCTGACCGACTGCCACGATAGCGACCCGGAGCTGCGCGTCGTCTTCGCCAGCGCCCCCGAAGCTGCCAGCAGGAAGGCAGCCGAGCCCGGGGCCGTGACGTGGCCGCGAGGTCCCCTAGACGGACGCTTCGTCTTCGCTGATCGCCAGTTTCTGCGGAAGCAGCAGTCGGACTTTGGGTGGGATTGGGGTCCGGCTTTCGCTCCGGTTGGGATATGGCAGGATGCGTGGCTGGTTCAGATGCCGGCTCGACTTGGTGCTTTGACGGTGCCGGCTGCTGCCATCGACATCTATCGTCGGGGACAGCTGAATAACCTGCCGCCTGACCAGGGCGCTGACTGGATTCTCAACTGCAGTCTCGATGTCGTCGGCGAGGTTCCGGCCTCGGCTCGGATGCTATACTCGGTTGCTGAGGCTGAATCCGGTCGCGTCGTCGGGTCGGGGAGTCTCGATAACTTGACGGACGGGGGAGACGTCATCTCCGGTCAGGCCCTGCTGCGGGCCTCGGCGTATCGCTTGTGGTGGCCCGTTGGCATGGGGGAGCAGCATCTCTACCGCGTCACCGTCTCTGTCGTTGATGGTGATGACACGCTGGCGTCCATCACCAAGCGGACGGGCTTCCGAACCATTGTGCTGAACATGGGCGTCATCACCGACGAGCAGATGGCTCAGGGCATTGCGCCGGGGAACAACTGTAGGTCCGCCTCCTCACACCCCCCTTTTCACGAGAGATATTCAGGAGCTCTTGCGCAGGGCATTTCGAGATCAACGGTCACGAGTTTTACGCCAAGGGAAGCAACTTCATCCCTCCCGACGCCTTCTGGCCGCGCGTCACGCCTCAGAGGATCCGATCGCTGTTCCAGGCCGTCGTCGCTGGGAACCAGAACATGCTTCGCGTCTGGGCCAGCGGTGCGTACGCCCCCGACTTCATGTACGACCTTGCCGACGAGATGGGCATCCTTCTCTGGAGCGAGTTTCAGTTCAGTGACGCCTTCTACCCCGTTGACGCCGACTTCGTCGAGAACTGCCGGCTTGAGGCCGTCTATCAGGTTCGGCGCGTCAACCATCATCCTTCGCTTGCTCTCTGGGCTGGCAACAATGAGATGGAGCAGCTTGGGCTGGGCATCGTCAACTTGACGGTGCCTGCAGAGTATCCGCGTCTCTTGCGGGACTATGAGAAGCTCTACATGGATACCTTGCTGCCGGCCGTCTACGGCAACACTCGCAGCATAACGTACATGCCCAGCAGCACAAACAACGGCTATCTCTCCATCGACTTCTCGCGGCCCATGCCCATTGTACAGCGGTATGAGAACAAGGTCAAGGGCCACGTCTACGGCGACACGGACTATTACAACTATCGTCACCTACAGGCCTTTGACCTGAGCCACTACCCCGTCGGCCGCTTCGCCGCAGAGTTTGGCTTTCACTCCATGCCCAGCCTGGCTACGTGGAGAGATGCCCTCGACGAAGACCAGCTGCGCTTCAACAGCACCGCCGTCGTGCTGCGCAATCACCACTATCCCGTCCAGGGGCTGGCTCCCAACCCGACCAACTCGAGTCGCGGCATGGGGGAGATGACCATGGCCGTCGAGCACTTCTACCCGACGCCTAACAAGACGGATCCCATCGCCAACTTCTCGGCCTGGTGTCACGCCACGCAAATCTTCCAGGCCGACTTTTACCGCTCGCAGATTCAGTTCTACCGCGCTGCCTCGGGGTTCCGTGAGCGGCAGCTCGGGTCCTTGTACTGGCAGCTGGAGGATATCTGGCAGGCTCCTTCGTGGGCGGGCATTGAGTACGGTGGTCGGTGGAAGGTGTTGCATTATGTTGCTCGCGATGTCTACCGGCCTGTCATCGTGGCGCCGCTTTTCAACGAGACGACACGTGTGCTGGATGTCTATGCCGTCAGCGATCTCTGGACTGACGTTGAAGGCGTCGCTACGTTGTCCTGGCTAGACTGGGACGGCCACCCCCTGGAAGAGGTTCAAACCATCCCCTTCACCGTCGGACCCATCAACAGCTCGAGACTCGCCTCCCTGCCCATGACGGAAAAGACGCACGGCCTCCTCATCGCCAACCTGACAGCCAAGGGCACGCCCATCAACAGCGTCGAGACACGCACCTACACCCACACCGGCACCTTCACGCCCACGCCCCTAGCCGCCGTGCCGCTTCCGGACCCGGGGCTGAGCATCGACTACGACGCTTCGGCCGATGTGTTTCGCGTTGTGGCTCGTCGCGGCGTCAGTGCTTGGACTTGGATTGGCGTTGCCGAGGCGGATGAGGCGGCCGTGGTGGTTGCCTTTGAGGAGAATGCCTTTGTCCTTCGGCCTGGGGAGGTGAGGAGTGTTGGGTATCGGGTCTTGAGCGGTGGGAGTAGGGGCTGGCAGACGCGGGTTACGGTCCAGAGTATTTATAACCATACCCTGCCCGACTAAGAAGTGGTAGGGCCTGAGGTTGGTCTTGGTGGAGGGAGGAGTCCAGAGCATCTAGGAGCAACACTCTGTCCGACTAGGTAGTTAGTGATAGGGCCAGTGGTTTGTCTTGGGCGAGGGGAGAGAAAAGGAGCAAAAACAAGCATGGTGGTGTCGTATGTTGACACAGAAAAGCAATTGCCATTGGGGTATATTAAACAATATCAGGTTCCAACTCTATGCTTGACCTTGGTCCAACCATTCATCTCCGTCTTCTGCGAGCCCTTGACCGCATCCCGGTCGACAGCCCCCGTCTTGACACCATTAACCCCCCCGCCCGTCTCCGTCTTCCCACCCTCATCCACCACTCTCCATGCTTCGTCGTCGAGGACCTCCCAATCAGCTGGGGCGTCGCCGAGGAGCTTGCGCTTGAGCTTGTCGGCGAGCTTGATGGGGCTGGGCAGCTTGAAGGAGCGGGTGAAGTCGGTGCCGTGGGCGCTGCCGAGGAAATGGTACGTTGTGCCGTGGGAGTAGCGGCCGATCCAGTCCGTCTGTAGCTCGGCCGCCTCGTCTGGGGAGGGGTCATTGGCGGTGTCGACGGGCTTGACGGCTTGGCAGTAGCCTTGCCTCTGGGCCTCGAAGACGAAGCTGTAGAGGTTGCGGCCCATGTGGCATAGGTCTTCGAAGGAGCCCTTGTCGCCGACTGACACGCCCTGGCTGCAGCAGAGCCAGGCGATGTCGTAGGCCAGCAGAGTCACGCCCTCGAGGAAGAACGAGTACGTCGCGGGGTCCTCTTCGCTGAGCTGAGGTAAAGGCTTGTCGACGAACAGGGGTCGGGGGCGGGGGACGTGATGTGAGTCGGCTTCGGGGGGTTGTAGGAACGATGGCGTCATTGTTCCGTTGGATCGGCTGCTCGGGGAGGAAGGGCTGTGCTGATAGGAGCCGGCTAAGTTGAAGATGGTCGGCTGCGGGTAGTCGCGGTGTGGGAGAGTGATCTCTGCGGGGAGACGGATGGCGAGGTAGTGGGAGATGAGCATGAGGACGTGGGCTATGTGAGCCAACGAGGTTGAAATGACGTCGGGACCGAGAGCTGGGTGGGGACAACGAGGTTAGAAGCAAGAAGAGATAGGAGGAAGGGTACTTGCAATGCATGGTGGCCAGGTCGACGACGGGAACTCTGGCGATCTGATAGTCGTACCGCCCGGACGGGGGCTTCTTAGACCGACGGAAGCCGTATAGACGGACGGCCTCGTTGCAGAGAAAGGCGCGAGTACAAGCCATGTCCTTGGCGCTCTCCTTCCAGCGCAATCGAAGCGCCTGCGTCGCGGCATCGACATCGCGAAGCTGTCTCGCCCTCCGATCGCGGAGGCCCTCACGGACAGAGGCGAGGTCAGACCTCCGACGGGCGAGGGCCAGGGACCGGGCCTTGATCTCGTCGCGGGCGGCGGAGATTTCGCTGCGCAGTCGAACAGCGGCGGCTAGAATCTCATCGGTGCGATCCCCGGCTAGGCGACGGCGGGTGGCGAGCGAGTCGGCGATGTAGCCTGCGTCATGGTCCGAGTCGATGTCGGCGCGGAGACTCTCGCTTTCGAGGACGAGGTTGAGGTTTTGGAGCCGGTTTGGGTAGAGTTTGTTGCGGGCGTCGATGGGGCAGAGGAAGGGGAGGCGTTGGCTGTCGTGGAGGCGAGAGCAGATGGCGCACTCCATGGCTGGAGCTGAGAGGCTGTTGATGGGCGGTGCTGGTGAGATGTCGATGGCTTCGCGGATATACTTGTAGGTTCGGTTCGTCCACGGACCACGGGGTGTGTGCCACGAGGACCTGGATGGATGGATTTGTTGGTGGGCTTACCTAACCTGGCTGTGGCGGGCGGGCTGTAGGGCTGGGCGAGCTGGTGGGTCCTTGCACGATATCTATCCTCACGCGCCGACCGAGCAGCACATCCATTATCTCGTCGTACTTATACCATCATCCAGTGGCTAGCAATTCCGAAGGGGCTCCCTCTCTGAAGCTTACTCTCCCACTGCAGGAACTCAACGCAGATCTCTCCCTTAACATCCTACAACTGACCTCTGCGTTCCAGTCTGCAGCCATGTCATCGCTACCCCCCTCGCAGAATGGCGACACAGCAGCGGCCGACCCGACCCAAGGCGCACACTGCGAAAATGCCGACCCCACGAGACTGCCGCACACGAATTCGGTGACGCCGGAGCCGCAGCCCGAACAGGAAGGTCCCGACTCCGACGCCGCCAGCACGCCGGGGCCGCTCGCGCCATACGACTGGGCCGACTTTGAGGTTCGCTACGACATGGCGCTACGAGAGGCTGACGCCCACGAGCGGGACATTCTCAAAGAGGCTCAGAGTCTCTCTACGGTATTCTTTGCTCTTATACATGACGACGTCAAGCGCCGCTTGACTGAACTATGCGCTCGTCTAGTATTTCCAGACCTGGGCTTCGGCCGCGGCGGCTCACGACGATGAGCGGGCCGTCAAGCGCCTCCGCACGAGACAACGCTTCGTCAACCTTGCAGAAGAAAAGGTCGCTCAGAAGCAGCAGCATTGTCGGTACCCGCCTTCTCCCATCCATCACCGCGCTGACGTTTGATCCTTGCCAGACGACGAGGTGGTGCGGGCGTTTGAGAGCGCGCTGGCGCTGCTGCAGACCAAGTGAGGGCTTCGGGAAGAATCTGTCGCGATTGCTCCGGGCTAGAATCTTTGCTGTCTGGCTGAGCGAGGCGTTTTGGTCTTGGGCATCTGTCTGCACCTAATACTCGACGTTGGAGGTTCGCGTGTGTCACGTGATGGCGACCACGCGATGAGATGACTGACCTTCGGCCCACCCTGCTTTTCACTTGCTGCAGCTTCGCCCGACGCTGTCGCGACATCCACGACTAGAGCATGGCGAGTGAGACAGACCGGAGACTGCCGACAAGCCCAAATGAACTGCCGAGAGGCCCAATACACATTGCGCCCGGTGGCCCGCCCATCTTTCAAGTCAGTCCAGGCCCTACTGCGCTGCGACGCAAACCGAGCTGACCGGGTGCAGGACGATCTCACCGATTTCCTTCAGAGCCATTTCGCGGCAGAGGCAGTATTTCATTTCGGTCAGACGTTCCGAAATCCTTCGGTATTCACTCAGGCGCAAGCATCGGGCTGTCAGCTTGGTGAGACGGTAGAGGATGACCTTGGCTACTACGACGACGGCGTCAAGCGCACCCTGACGGACGAGCAAATCGATTTGTTTCGGCGGTCCGAGCTGAGGGAGATGCTCCTTAAACAGCGGAAGGCGGTCTCGGATCGTTCTACGAAATCGGCTGCAGCCGGCGCGGCAGAGGAGGGGCCTGACGCTGCTTCGTCTTCGGCGTCAGGTGTCAAGCGCAAGCGCAAGAAGAAGAGGAAGAACAAGAACGGTGCGCCTAAGCCGCGGTACGAGCCGAAGCCGGACCTGCGGAAGCGAACCTGGGATGTGGTCGACAAGGGCCTCGACTCGCTCGATTATGGTTGATTGATGATGATGCTCCTGGCATACTCCCGCGCAGACGAAACTTCGTACGGCGACTGGCACTAAAGGTGAGTTTATCGATGAGTATTTCTTTTTTCGTACCCCTTCTATGATGAGAACCTTTGTATCGTCATCCTTAGTCTGATCTGGACTCAGCCGTATGACCCATCGTTTCGACCTTGGTGACGGCTCGCAGTCAAGACATGAGGAGCAAGTAATCTTCTCTCTGAAGGAACATGCTTCCCATCCAACTGTCAAGTCTCTTTTGAGTTTAGTGCCGCGCTGACAGGGTCGTGGACCAACAGAGACCTAGGCAGTCGAGGAGGGTCTGGTGGATGGGCTATCTTTGGGATGAGCGCGGCCGCACGGGCGCCCCGTGATGCGCCTGCATGGGCGTGTAGCTGCAGGAGACGGCCGATCTAGCGGTAGCACCCGCCATGATTAGGTAGATATATACTAGATGGGGGATCTAGTAATGGCAATGCGCCGTTCCTACATTCGTCCGTAGAGTATTCGTAGAGGCGCGAATATTGGTGCTTATTCTTGGTCGCGGGCAGCACCTCGTGGTTCGACGTCCGCCGAGTCCAAAGCCACTCTTCTGCAAGTACCGCTTAGCAATCTCAAAGTACTCGGAACGCTTACACGTGCGTCAGGGATACCTCACCCAGCGTAGACAGTACCTCCCTTGGCATCCAGAAAACCAACAGCCCTGACCAATGATGGCCAGCCGTTGAAGCGGGCACTGCGGAGACGCCCTTTCAGGAACCGGTGTGCAAATAGCCGGTCGCACTCCCGCAGAGAAGATCCATCCCATCCACCACCACCTCTTAGGCTTCACTTTTGGCTCCAGCATCCCATCCGAGCCAACCCCTCGCCTCCCTCCCGTCCAGCCGCCGTTCCCCCAAGCAGGCCGCTCATCACAGCGTGTCCCTCTAGGCCGCGACGACAGCCCCCTTGGAGCCCTTCGCGCAGGCCCACGATGGCGCGCGTCTACGCCGATGTCAACCTGACGATGCCCCGCAGCTACTGGGACTACGACAGCGTTAACATCAGTGAGTCGACGCCTTTGCTTTGCCCTCTTCTCGTTCCTCGCTGACTCGCTCGCGTGTCTAGGCTGGGGTATTCTCGAGAACTACGAAGTGGTTAGGAAGATTGGTAGGTGGAGGCTGGGGAGGGGGGAAGGCTGTGGACGACGCGGATGCTGACGCTTCGCCCCAGGCCGCGGCAAGTACTCCGAGGTGTTTGAGGGCATCAACGTCGTCAACTATCAGAAATGCGTCATCAAGGTCCTCAAGCCTGTTAAGAAGAAGAAGATTAAGCGTGAGATCAAGATTTTGCAAAATCTGGCCGGAGGGCCCAACGTTGTTGCCCTGCTCGACGTCGTCAGGGACTCCCAGGTCTGTTCTCCCCCCTCCCATATGACCCGCCTTGTTCTGGGGTTTGGAATTTTGCAAATGACAGAGAGTGGCTGACCCGGTCTGTCTGTCAGAGTAAGACTCCCTCTCTCATCTTCGAGAACGTCAACAACACCGACTTTCGGAGCTTGTACCCCAAGTTCAACGATCTTGATGTGCGGTTCTACATCCATGAGCTGCTCAAGGCGCTGGACTTTTGCCACAGTAAAGGCATCATGCATCGCGACGTGAAACCTCATAACGTTATGATCGACCATGAGAATCGCAAGGTTGGACGCTCGCCCGTACTGCGATATCGTGGTGCTGACCAGTCGATAGTTGCGCCTCATCGATTGGGGTCTGGCCGAGTTCTACCATCCCGGAACCGAGTACAACGTTCGCGTCGCGTCGCGCTATTTCAAGGGCCCCGAGCTGCTCGTCGACTTTCAAAAATACGATTACAGCCTCGACATGTGGAGTCTCGGCGCCATGTTCGCCTCCATGATCTTCCGTAAAGAACCCTTCTTCCACGGCAACAGCAATTCGGACCAGTTGGTCAAGATTGCCAAGGTTCTCGGAACCGACAACCTCTTCGACTACCTCGACAAGTACGACGTCGAGCTCGACGCCCAATACGACGACATACTTGGCCGCTACAACAAGAAGGCTTGGCACAGCTTCGTGACGTCGGAGAACCAGCGCTTTGTCTCTAATGAGGCCATCGACTTTCTCGATAAGTTGCTGCGATACGACCACGAGGTTTGTGGCGCCCCACGAGACGCTGTAAGGCTCAACCGCTGACGTGCTTTTCTTACTGCAGGAACGACTCACGGCCAAGGAGGCTCAAGCTCACCCGTACTTTGACCCCGTCCGTGATCCCGAGGTCTTTAAGCAGAACCTCGCGAATCCCAATGGCGGGCCCTACAAGTCGTGACGTTGGCTTCGAGGTTATTCCGGCTGAAACGATGCTCATCCGAGGTGGGGGAACTCGCAGCATCTCTCCAGCCTGTCGCACGGCTGCCCGCAGCCTCAACAGGCAGCTCCAGCCATGACGTCGGTTGCTCTTCGCGTCTGCATCATGTTTGTTGCGGGAATTGCTGTCGAGGACGAGTTTGTAAATGCGGCTTCGTCGTCAATGATGCCCCTTCCCCCCTTTCCCTTTTCGAGGCCTGCCTGTAGTTTGATGACGGGCTCTTGGGCGGAAGCGGGTCCATGGCTTCGCTTTCGTAGTCGCTCAGCCGCGTCGTTGGACTTGAAATCTGCGATCAATGGCAGCGACGGTCGGTGGCGTTTTGGGAACGGGAGTTTGATGATGAGCGCTGAGGTTCATGGCTCTCACCCCATGTGCCTTATCCGTACTGTTTATTTCCAGTTTACATTGCATATTTCATCTGCTTTCCTTAATCTTTGTTCTCGTCCGTTGGTCGCCGCCATAGTCGTTTGCTAGCATTTAGGTCTTGGGCACACCTCGAGAGGGAAGGGGAAGGGGTAGACTCTTGACGAGATTCTCAATAAGTAAAGCGCGGACATTGACTCTGACTCTGGTGAATGAAAGTGGTTCGCTCCAACACTTTATTCGTACCTCTCTCTACCTATCCAGCATCAAGAACAACCACGGGTGAATCAACGAGACCCCTTTACAAACAGGTAAAGCAAAAGTCACGCCCGCATCTATACCCCTCCCGCCCACAGACACGAAGCGAACCCCCAGGCGTCCTGACAACACCCCCCGGACTGCTGCCACTTACACGGCCCGTCTCGCGGATGGGCGCCTTTGTCCGCGCTGAAGCCTTGCCGCGACGGCGGGGGCCGGAGATGGGGGTGGGGGTGATGTTGCAGCTGTTGCTGTGGGAGTTGGAGTTGGAGTTGAAGGAGAGGGTGCTGTCCAGCTCGTCTATTCCGTCGTCTTGGCTTGTTTTGGCGAGGGAGAGGATGGAGGTGGGC
>NJES01000637.1:0-10553 GCA_002591395.1 Ophiocordyceps camponoti-rufipedis | reverse complement strand
GGAGGAGGAGGAGGAGGAGAAAGAGGAGGAGAATGAAGAGGAGGAGGAGGAGGAGGAGGACAGGACAGGACAGCCACTGCTGCCGGGTCTGACACAGCTGGCGTGAGTGAATACCTAGCGCTGACGAGCGCAGGACGAGGACAATCGAAGGATTGATCGGCCATGATGCTGTACGAATACATACATACATGGAAGACGCAGGTGGCGGAAGAGGAGAGGCCTGGGGTCTGGCTGAGTGGACGAGGTCAGCTGGACGGGAGGGGAATGAGGTTCGGGAGGTTCAGTGTGGAGGCGTGCAGAAGCGGGTGGAGGCGTGGAGGGTGGAGACACAGTATTCGGGACTGTGAAGGGCACGGTGAGGGTTAGCGGGGGACGGGCCGGCGGCTATCTAGCGTAGCGCCGTTGAGCAGCCTATCAGGGCAGGGCTGACCCGGGCAGCTTGGGGTGGATGGAGTGCGAATACCAGGGAGGTGTTCGTATTCGCATATATTCGTATATACTCGGACGTATATTCGCAGTCCGGTGCGTCTTGGATGCCCCCCGGGATGCCTCCTGGATGGATGCCTCGAATGGGAGTTCCAGAGGGTGCCTGCCTTAGGCAGGTCGCCCAGAAGCGCTTGCCGTGCGGGGGGAGGTGTGGAGGATCCATCCGAGGAACCCCACCTTTTTGCCTGTGGAAGGAGCGGATAGCAGGTGGATCCACAGAATGATTGGGTTGTGAGACACGTGCCTTCGCGCATACATACATACATACATAGTACATACATATGGACTAGACTCAAATATCGCCGACCGGCGTCTCCAGTCAATCTGGACTCTCTCCTTCACCAAGACGAGATGGAATTGCAGCGACGCCACCGACTAGCTGAATGATTTCCCAGCCAATCTCGCTCGCCATCTCCCGCCCCATCTCCCAACCCATCTCCCGCCCCATCTCCCAACCCATCTCCCAACCCATCTCCCAACCCATCTCCCAGCAATCGCCCAGCAATCGTCCAGGGTCTCGTGCAGCCATGCGAACGACGCCCGCGAGCCAAGCTGCTGGGAACGCCTCGACGGCATCCGAGCCCAATCATGTCCGCGACATGAGCTGAAGTCGATATCATTTGGATCGAGGCGGCTGCCGTGGATACCGTCCCGTCCCGCGTCCCGACGGTATGGCTCGCCAGTTCTTCCAATTTCTACATACCACCTCCCCCCCCTTCTCTCTCCCTCCCATGTCCTCGACGGACGCGACAATGACTCTGTGGCTTCCAACCGCGCCCCGTAGTCTACCCAAGGTACCTACATCCATGCCTTTGACTCACCATCTGCCCGCCTCTTCGTCTCATCGCTACCATATCCGACCAACGGCCTGCTTCTACCTACTTAATCATGTGATTCATCACGGCTAGGGTCCCGAGAGGCCCCTCTTGGACGGCCCCTCTTGGACGGCCCTTGTCTGTCGTCCCAGGTCGGCCCGACCTTCGTATGTACAGGGAATCTGCTCGCCAGCTTCCGCCTGCGTCCAGCCGCATCTTCGAGGCGTTCGTCCCTGAGCTGCAGACGCCTCCCTCCCCCTTGGGCCTTATTGACGAATAGGTATCAACGTGTCGCATGAGCAGAGCACCTCGAGGCAACAGCAGCGACGCAACGGCCGTGGCAGAGGCGCTGGCGACCCTCTCTCCAGCCTGCTCATCTTGTCCTCCAGCTTCAGCTTCAGCTTCTGCTTTGTCGTTACAGTCCATCTCTACCTACATACATATAGCCCTACCCATTGTCTGCTGGCCCAAGCCGATCGATCCCTCGCAAGACGATAGCGGGCTGCAACATGGAGCTCAGCAAGCAATCAATTCACGATGTAATCCATCCAACCGCCGCCTTCTCCGACGTCACGGGCCCAGAGCCTTGGGAACCGTCATCAGATGGCTTACCCTGGGAAGAAAGCTCCCTCAATCCCAAGAATCGCATCGATAGCCTCGACCCCCTCGAGAAGCCTCTCTGGCGCATAGATGGCTGCACCGCCTACGGCACGCAGCTGTACGCCGTTCCTCTATTCGTCCGCCCCGTCCGCCCGTACCGCGTCGACTTCTTTATTCCTGAGCCCGCCAAGCTACCCGCCGAGCTCCGCAAACTGCTGCATCTTGACATCACCTTTTATACCCGCGACAGTTCGCGCATCAGCCAGCTCGGTATCACGCGTCATGTCCTCCGCATACTGCAGCACTGGACCTTGGCCATGGACGATCCTTTGACCATCTACCGCGGCCTGCCCTTTGGCTCTCTCATCGTCGTCAAGAATCTTCCCAGAAACGTGGCCGACGCCGACATCTCCATCGTGCGCGCCCATAACCTCGAGCATCAACTTCTGTCAATCCCGGCCCTGCACCACTTTTGGAGTGACGACGTCGAGTTGCCACCGACGGTGGACATTGACGACGTCGAATATGTAGAACAGCTACATGACAGCGTCTGCCTCGTCAATATCGCCGGAAGCACCTTGATATTCAAGGCCATCACCAGCTACACCAAGTACCTGTACCACGAACTACGGCAGCTCCTCGTCATACCGCAGCATCCCAACATCATCGCCCGTCCCCTTCACCTCGTCACCAAGCGGTGCGGCTTTGGCAACAAGGTGGCCGTCGTTGGCTTCACGGTCGAGAACCACGTACACGGCAGCCTACGGGACCTCATCCCCTTTCTCCAGCTGCACGGGCAGATATCGCTCAAGGACAAGGTCAAGTGGTCGCTTCAGCTGGCATCAGCCTTGCGCCACCTACGCAAGTCGATGCGGCACTTCTACTATCCGGACCTCCGTCTGGACAATATTGTCTTGTCCGAGTCCGGAGACGTCGTCATGGTGGACTTTGAACAGCGTGGCGTATGGTGTGAGTTTGCCGCGCCCGAAGTCAACGCCATCGAGTACGTCCGGCTCTTGGCCGTCGACAAAGAGATCGAAGCCAGCGTAAAGGACAAGTACGCCCGCCTTCTCACGACCCTGCTACCCGACTGGGAGAAGATGTACGAGGGCGAAGACTACACGTGGCCGTCAGCCGGCTACAACGTGCCGTGGTCGTGTCTGAGCCGCACCGAGCAGGAGGCCTGCGAGGTCTACATGCTCGGCCGCGTGCTCTGGTGCATTTTCGAAGCCAGCAGCGCGCCGCAGAGAGCCGCCGTCTGGCTGTCGTACCGCTGGGAGCCGGCAGTCGAGTTCCCCGACCACAGCGCCGACATGCCCGAGCCCCTCGTCCGCCTCATCGACTGGTGCACCCGCGGCCGGCAGCCCGGTCTGAGCAGTCACATCGTCCGCGAGCGGGACCGGCTGGTGATGCGGCATCTGGAGAACACGGGACGGTCGACGGCCCAGCAGGTGCAGCAGACGGCCCGTGACTGGTGGACGAGGGAGATTGCCGACGCAGAGCGCTGGCTGGCTGACCGGTCCGAGGGCATGGCCAGGGGAGACTGGAGGGAGAATTACTATGACCGGCCGACGTTGGATCAAGTATGTGACGCTCTCGCCGCCTTTGGGGCCGAGATTGGGCTTGGACTATGATGAGGATGAGGAGGAGCGTCATCATCTCGTGCTTTCTCGTCTCTATGACTCTCTCTCTCTCTGTATAGTATTATACTAATTACCCCTTTCCGCGTACATACCTTCATACCTACCTAGACAAGAATCCATCCCGAAACGACTGATACCCAAACACCCGTCCACACCCTCTCCATCCTCATCCTCCTCCTCCCCCCCCCCCTCTCAGCCAACAAACAACCCATGACTCCCATCCCCCTCCCCCCCCCCCCCCTCTCAGCAACAAACAACCCATGACGTCGACCCAAGCCACCAGCCGCTCCCAACCGGCGAACCGGACCGAGTCCCCAACGCCAAACCACCGGACCGCTTCCCGTCAACCCCGTCCAATCTTCACCTACCTATTCGTCCCTACGTCAAGGTGACGTGAGCGGTCGTGAACCGGCGGGGGGTATGTATGTATATTGTATGTATATCTTCCATGGCTGGTGGAGGTTGCCATCCATCAACTCGTACTTCGTACAACCAACCCGTCAACATCATCCCATGCAACCCCCCCCCCCCCCCGAAACCACACAGCCAGATCCATGCTCCAGAAACAACTCACTTCATCCCTACCATGACAGCAAGACCACCCCTGAAACTCCCCAGCAAACACCCAAGTCGGACAGCTCATCTGGCTCTCTCTCCGTTTGGCCACAACTTCAAGAGACGCAGCCTTCCTCCTCCTTCCTTGCCAACTGGCTTCCAGCAACACATGGCATCCCAGGCCGTCGTCGTAAGGCGGCGTCTAGCTCCATCCTTGCTCTCGTGTACTAACGCGGCACAGGAGCCCTATGTATGCACGCCCTTCCAAGTCCCGTCTGCGCATCTGACATGTTCTCGTCTCCAGGTCTTGGCAGCCTCGAGCCGGGCCGCAAATGTTGCATCCCCTGGCCGTGCATGCGTCTCGTCATCGTCAAGTGACTTGTAGGCTAGACTTCATCTCACGTCTTGATGATTTCATCGTGTGTAATTGTCAATAGGATTGCCTCTGTCGAGAGCCCACCTCGAACCAAACGGATCGCGGACCGAGACCAGTCTAAAGCCTAGCACAAGTTACAGAACGAACAAGGAAAAAAGAAAAGGTACCAGGCGTCAAGGAATAAAAAAGCCCGAGCGACCGTGGAAAAAAGTCGCGCCCTGGAAATAACCCTCATCAAGCCATCACGTCCTTCGCTTCATCGGCAGCTCATGGTCCAAGGAAAAAGCATCATCAGGCGCACAGAGGAAGAGCCATGCGTGCGCCTTCGGTGAAGCGGACGGTCCGCGTCGTGGCATGCTTGCTGGCGACCGTCTTGTCGGTCGCCGACGTGCCCTTTCGTAGAATCGTCTTGGGATCCGACAAAGAAGCCTTTTGCGGCTTGTGAGACCGGCCTGCAGACGAAGGAGACTTGTCTGACAGGCTGTCCGCAGGCCGGTCGGATTGTCAATCGATACCGTGCTGCTTCTTAAGCTGAGCTAAAGACTCGCGTCGCGCGTCGAGATCCTCTTTGGAGCGAATCATCTTTTCGGGCTGATGAAATAGGACTGCAGACACGTTAGCCCAGAAAGCAGGCCCGGGAACAGGAGGCAACGTGCCGACGAGGTAGCGGTTCTGAAAGTTGAAGCCGTTGAGCTTGTCGCAGGCTCCCTTTGCATCCATGGCGTCCTCGTAGACGACAAAGGCCGTTCCCTTGGTGGAAGGAGAGATTCCCTGACGAACTTGGCTGCGAGAAGAGGCGTCAGTGTCAGCACAAGGCAGAGAGCAGACGACGGGGTCCTACCGAATCGGGCCATATTTTCCAAAGAGGTCGAAGAGCTCCTCGGGCGTGACGCTGTAACTACGGGCAAACGACCATCAGGAAATGGCTCGGCGACAGGGGACGAGACGCTACACACCTCAGGTTCTTGACGAACAGAGCTCTATCGACCGAGATTAGTAGCGGTATTGGCTTGGGGGAAAGAGACGCGAAAAGGTAGGCAGGTAGGCGTATGGCCCAACTCACTGATCGACTTCGGGGACGAGTTTGCCGCCGCGACCACTCATCTCTTGGGCGCTGGGATAGTGACCGAGAACAGGAACGAGTCGGAGAGCGGCAGAAGAGGTTAGAGGGAGGGCTGAAGGGGGGGTAAGTTGATGGGGGAGCGGGGTGAGAGTTGAGAGGGTGATGGGCAGGAAACAGAGAGAGGAAGAAGAGAGAGGGCGAAGCCACCAGATGAAGGGGGAGGGAATGGGGCTGCGCCGGGGCCACGTGACCCCGCACTGTGCGCTGCGTGCGTAGGCAGACGGAGATGGGCCACGCGGGATGGATTCCACGCGATAGGCAGCCACCACACACTGTATTATTTGTAATCGTAGGCAGGCAGCTAAGTTGGGTTTCGCGACCAAAGCCTTTTTATTACTCGTACGAATCATTTATTCAAATCGATAGCATGCACGTCGAGACCTGCGGTGCGAGCACTCTCGTCTCATACTTACGTCTCCTTTTATTGGCTGCCCACGTCATCGTTGCGCAGAGGGACAATGTGGAAGGTAGCGTAGCGCTGAGCGCCCAATGCGGCCTAGCGGTGATGACTTTAGCCTTTGATGCTCGTGATCTCGGGTACCTAGGTACGGTTCTCGATGCCGTTCGCACTGTACCGGCGCCGTTGTAGCGGGCGCAGCCGAACAGTATTCGAGCCATCGCGAATCCTCTGCTGATGTAATCACTCTTCGTAGGTAGGCACGGATACTTGACTTCACCTCAGAATCTCTCGTCTGGGCTCCGAGTCGAGGCTCACGACTTGTACCGACTTGTTCATCTCATCTGATCTGCTCCAGTTTCACGTCTTCAGTGACAAACTCAAACTATGCCCCCTACCGAACGACTCTGACACGAATCTTTCCCCTCCACAAAGCAAAGTCCTCACAATGTGCCCTCGTTCAAAGTCGAGCCCTCCCGTCGGCGGCTAATGGGCTCAGGTGGCCTCTTCGGCGACTTTGCCTTGTCTCACACAAAACATGGCTGGCTCTCTCAGCCAAGACGTCCTCTTCTTCTTCGACGTGGGCGAGGAGTCACGCGACTTTCTGTGTCATGTCATGCAGTCGGGCGCTGCGCCTCCCCACGAAACGCAGTGGCTTCGACATCAGAGCCTGTTGGCTGGCGCTGATGATTGGAACGCTCTGATTGAATGCGCAAGATCGGTGAAGCGATCGCGCACTCACGATCCGCTCGCGCTCGAGGGGCAAGATGACCTCAGCTATGTCTGGTCCGCCTTGTTCGGCCTGGGTAACAGCGCGACGTTGCCGACGAGGGACGCGTGGGAGAGGACGGATCGGTTGATTTCCCTGGCCCAGAAGCTGGAACGAGACGCCGCCGCCCTGCTCGACTCGAATATTCGTACGGACGACCTGCTTGAGCTTCGAGAGCCTCTTCTCAGGAAGAGACGACGAGTGGGGGCAACCATTTCTCACTATTGGGGCGACGAGACGGTAGAGTCTCAAGGTTTTTCTCTGCAGACGTGTCCGATATTGAACTCTTGTCCATCTCGAGTCGACAAGCAGAATTGGTTCCCAACCGAACCTAGCGATTCTCCCATCTGCGGTGCTAGCCACGAGTTCCTCGGTCAGATCAGCAACGACTCCACAGCTTTGTGGTCTTGCCGCTCAACCTCGTCCCCTTACTTTTCGACCCTGCCAAGGGTCAAGGACTCACCCAAGCGGCCACCGGCAGGGACAGTATCATGTATCCGCTTCCCGCCTCTGTCGAGCCCGCGTTTCGGCATCATCCAGGAGGAGACGGCACATGATCCGTTCTGGCTGCTCATGGCCGTCACGTTTCTAATCAAGACCAGCGGTCAGCTGGCCATACCAGCCATGCGCCATGTTAGGGAGCGATTTCCAACGCCCGGGCAGCTAGGCGACCCGGCCAACGAGCCACAGCTCACGGCCATGATTCGTCATCTGGGGTTGGTGGTGGTACGAGTTGCCATGATACAGAAATATGCCAGGATCTACCTGGATCGGCCGCCGCGACCGGGAGTCCGGTTCCGAGTCCGGAATTACGAGAAGCGGGAGGTGGCGGCCTCTGGGGAGGAGCCGTCTTTCCGCCGGCTCGAGGAGCCCGTGGAAGGCGAGGCCGATGCGGACGACGACGAGGCATGGGAGATTGGGCACATGACCCAAGGGAGATACGCGCTGGACAGCTGGCGGATATTTTGCCGCGACGAGCTGCTGGGACGAGCCGAGGACTGGAACGGCAAACGACGCGAAGCCGAGTTCCAGCCGGAATGGATGAGGGTGATGCCGGCAGACAAGGAGCTTCGAGCGTACCTGCGATGGATGTGGATGCGAGAGGGATGGGAATGGGATCCGAAGACGGGCGACAGGACGGTGCTCCGGGAGGCGATGCGGCGGGCGGTGGAAGAGGGCCGTGTCGAGTATGATGAGACGGGGGGGTTGAGGATGGACGAGGAGAAGGAGGACGAGGAGGAGCAGGCAGGCCAAGGGAGAGGGGCAGTATGGTGACGACAGAAACGCGGTCTGGTGACGTGACTGATAGGTATGAAGAGTAGAGTAGCGAATGTCTCTGGTCTGGTCTGAGGCACGACGAGCCTCTAGACGAGCGTCTATTCGTAGGTCTAGTACATACCTACGAAGTAGAGGGCAAGCTACTAAGCTAAGCTTGTCAGGCAAAAGGCAAAAACGGTGGAGAGGTGCAGAAGTCGATTCCAGGGGTAGCAATTGGCATCGATGGCTGGAGGGAGACTTGGCGGACAGATAGCCGGAGAGAGAGAGAGAGGACCAGGGCGAGGGAATTCCACGGGGGGGCAAGACGTGTGGAGTCGAGACTCGAGAGGCTGATGGTGATGAGGATGGATGATGTGATCTACGAATACCTAGATATACATACGAATATCTATGTATGTATTTGTAGGATGGAGGAAGATGAAGGCGGGCTGGGTGGCGTTCTGAACAGGTCATCGACAGCCTCCACTACTACGGGGCTTGTCCAGAGACCCGCGCCTCCGCAGCCCGGGCGAGTCACGCAGGGCGAAGACGCTGGAACCTACCTAGGGGGGAGGCCACCAGGGCTTCTGCAACCGGAAGGCACTGGAACAGGGCGCCGAGGACCACTACCTAGGTAGCTAGGTAGGAAGGTAGGTAGGTAATTATCCGTGCACCTTTACATATCAGTTCCATCTCGGCTGAATGAAATGGAAGCTGGCGGGCTGAGAAGCTAGCGGTCCACGGGCAGGCGGGCGAGAATTGCACAAAATTACAAACAACCACTAGGCTGCCACCCCCCCCCCCCCCCGAAAAAAAAAAAAAAAAGGGCTTAAAAACAAAATGTGGGGCATGCAGAATCACGGGGGAACGTGTCGAAAGGACACAGTTGTAAGAAAGTAACCTGCTAACTCTCGCAACAAGCCATACTCCGTCTTCCCTCTCTCTCGCCCATGGACAGTTAGGCTCAGCACTTCTAGACTCTTTTGTTGTTTCTCTCCCCCCTCCTCTTCTCCCTCCTACCGACCCTTCCATCTCTTTACGTCTCCCTCTTTTTATTTTTTTTTTATTTTTTTCCTTTTCCCTTCTCGACGGCCGTTGCCTGCCTGCTTCCCGACGACGACGACGACGACGACTGCGACGACGACGACGACGACGGTCCAAGACGAAGACAAAGACGACGATTGAATCTACATACTCGTGCCTTCTCGAGGCTTTCGTCGCGACCAGGCGAGACTCGGCTAAACCCGACGTTTGGATCCGCGCTTCTCGTCGCCTGAGAACGACGAGAAATCATGTCCCATCGCGGTCCCTCGGGCTACGGCGTCGGCGGTCCCGGGCCCTACGGCGCCCCCCCGTCGGACGAGACCAATGGCAATATACTTGATCAGATTCGTCCCTACACCAGCAAGGTCGAGGATCTCTTGGATAACCTGAGCGAGCCCATCAAGCCGTCAGTCTTGTCCTTTCCCAGTCGTCTTGTCTAGTTCTCTCGGGCTGACACCTTGGTCAGCTACCTACCAGCCATCGGCCGATTCCTCATCGTCGTCACCTTTCTCGAAGACGCGCTGCGCATCGTGACGCAATGGAGCGACCAGCTCATCTACCTGCGCGATTACCGACACAGTATGATCTCCTCCTTCTCCCAACCCCCTGTTACCCAACGTTGGCTGACGTGCTGGGAAAAAAAAAGTCCCCGGAGGCATCACGCACTTGTTCCTCATCATAAACGTCCTCGCCATGCTCACATGTTCGGGGCTCGTCATCATCCGCAAGTACTCGGACTACGCCGTCGCCGGCCTCATGGGCGTCGTCGTCACTCAGGCTCTCGGATACGGCCTCATCTTCGATCTCAACTTCTTCCTGCGGAACCTGTCCGTCATGGGCGGTCTGCTCATGGTCCTTTCCGACTCGTGGGTTCGCAAGTCCAAGGCCTTTGCCGGACTGCCGCAGATTGATGAAAAGGACCGCAAGATGTGGTTCCAGCTAGCCGGCCGCGTCCTGCTCATCTTCCTCTTCATCGGCTTCGTCTGGAGCGGCCAGTGGTCCGTATGGAGGGTGCTCGTCTGCTTCATGGGCGCCGGCGCCTGCATCATGGTCGTGGTGGGCTTCAAGGCCAAGTTTAGCGCCATCCTGCTCGTCGTCATCCTGAGCATCTTTAACTTGCTGGTCAATAACTTTTGGACGGTGAGTGATGACGGGCTCGGCAAACGGCCACAGTTGATGCTAACTTGGATGGTTTAGCTGCACGAGCACCACCCCCACAAGGATTTCGCCAAGTACGACTTCTTCCAGATCCTGTCCATCGTCGGCGGTCTCCTTCTCCTCGTCAACAGCGGTCCGGGCCAGTTTAGCATCGACGAGAAGAAGAAGGTGTACTAGTCGAGACTAGGTATGGATGAAGGGCCAAGGGCTCGGTAGGGAAAGGAAGATTCGCATCAGAAGCGTACCCTGGGCATGTGCGTTACGGACCTGTGCGCCAAAAAAAACATTTATCGGGTTTGCGAGGGCGTGCGTGCGTGTGTGTGTGTGTGT
>NJES01000636.1:0-10560 GCA_002591395.1 Ophiocordyceps camponoti-rufipedis | reverse complement strand
TGTGATGATGGTGGTGGTGGTTGAAGGTCTGGTGCGAAGTGCGGGCGGGCGGGAGGAGACGAGATTTTAGCCCTCTCCGATATCCAACTGTACAAACACTGTGCATTACCCAGCGCTCTACCCCACCCTCACAGTGCGACCCCAAGGCGGGGTCAGAGGCAGTGGTGGCGCCCAAGCCTCAGCGCCCGCCTACCACACCTACAGCCTGCCCGGTAAGCAGCCCGCAATCGTCAGCAACCAGCCCATCACCAGCTGGAGCCCATCCGCGGCTTCAGCTGCCCGTAGCTGCAGCCCGAGACAGCGGGCCGTATCAGGCGCGTGCCATCCAAGGATCCGTCCCTTCACCCATCCATCCATCCATCCATCCATCCATCCATCCGCCGTCATTGGACGCTGTCCCGGCTAAAGTCCTCGCACTAGCCACATCCGGCACTCCGGCCGAGCCCGCCTCGGGTGCGTGGCTGGCTGTAGCTGTTTATTAATGCGGCTCCCTGTTATGTCAGCGCATCAGCCACTCTCGCGATATCACCACCCCTTGTCTGCCTCAAAAAGAAAAAAAAGCAAAGCAGATGGTGAAGCCTGGCAGCTGGCAACAGTCTGACCCCTCCTTGCCACTCCCCACAACCAGATCGCGCACCTGAATGAGGCTGCAAAGGCAGCCAGACGCCCATCCATCGCGTCGCGCAGTCTCGTCTCAGCCCTCGCAACGCCTATATCAATCATGGAGCAGACCCTCGATCCGCCTCCCCTCGCTGATAACCAAGTCCCCGCCCCGATGCAGAATATCCAGGCTCAGCATGTTCCAGAGGAAGCCGTGATGGCCGCCATGGCAAATCAGGCCTTTGTCGGCCTGCCTCCCACGCAGATCCCTCCCACGCAGATTCCCACTTCGACGGCCAACGGGAGCGACAGCCTCCCCGCAGACAAGAGCACCGTATCAGCAGGTAGGCAAACAGCCATCTCCATCTATCCCCTTCGTCTAGATAACTCACCACATCAGACGAGGTCGCGCTGTACGACCGCCAAATCCGACTCTGGGGCATAGCCGCCCAAGCCAAGATCCAGAACTCGAGCGTCCTCCTCATCACCATGCGCGCCCTCGCCGGCGAAATCGCAAAGAACCTCGTCCTCGCAGGCATCGGCTCGCTAACCCTCCTCGACGACTCCCCCGTCACGGAAGGCGATCTAGGCGCCCAGTTCCTCATCTCAGCCGGTGTCAACGACATCGGTCAGAACCGCGCAAAAGCCGCCAGCGCCGCCCTCGCAAAACTCAACCCCCGCGTCCGCATCCACGTCGATACCGAAAGAGTGACGAGTAAAGGACCCGGTTACTTTGCCGGATTCGACGTCGTCATCGCCACCGACCTCAGCCCCGACTCTTTCAACATCATCAACACAGCCACCCGCCTCAACAGCAAAGCCTTCTACGCCGCCGGCACGCACGGATTGTACGGCTTCATCTTCTCCGACCTCATCGAACACGACTACGTCATCGAGCGCGAAGCCAGCAACATCCCCACCCACCCCAAGCAAGAAACCCGCACCCGCTCCATCCTAACCGTCCAACGCAAAACCACCGGCTCCAAAACAACAGAGTCGGTCACCAAACGCGAGCTCTACTCAACCTGGCTCCTCGCCAGCGACCCAGCCGCCCTGCCAGACGAATACCTCCACTCCCGCCGCCGCCTCAAGAGCGTCACCCCCGCGCTCTCCTGCCTCCGCGCCCTCTGGGACTTCACCCAGCTCCGAGCCGGCACCCTCCCCAGCACGCGCGAAGACCTGAAGCTCTTCACCCAGATGGCCACGCAAAAGCACAAAGCCCTCAGCCTCCCCAGCGAAACCCTCCGCCCCGAATTCCTCCGCAGCTTCCTGCAGAACCTCGGAAGCGAGCTCGCCCCCGTCGCCGCCATCGTCGGCGGCCAGCTAGCCCAGGACGTCATCAACGTCCTCGGCCACACCCAGCAGCCCATCCAGAACATGGTCGTCTTCGACGGCGAGAGGATGGAGGCGGCCATGTTCCCGCTTCATCCCGAGGGGGCTCTTGGCGCCAGCCTCCTCTCTCTTGGGGCGGGGGATGCCGTCGTCCCGCCTGTGAACGGCGGTGCGCTTGGGATGGGATCTGGGGGGAATGTCGGTGGTGATGGCGGGAGGAGTAGTAGTATCCTGGCCCTCGCTTCTGCCGTCGATGCTCAGCAGCAGCCAGTATCGTGAAGCAAAGATGGTGAAGATGGGATATTGCATCAGGAAAGCCGCGTCTCGTGTCAATCACATAGTCCCAAAAACGTAGAATCTACGATAGGCGAGCACCACAACTAAGATCCTCACCCTTCATTCTCCTCACCAACTACCTACCCCTACCGAATCCCCCCCCCCCCCCCCAGCCGCAAACGACACGGGTATCAATCAGCCCCCCTCGTCCAACTAAAGAGGCATGAAGGCGTAAAAAGGAGGTAAGAGTAGATACAAAATCCCCAGCTTCGGAGATGTGCGTCTGACGAGAATCAGCGGTCAGCTTCCCCCACCGCCTCACTGGATATCCTCAAGGCGTTGGCGGAAAGCAGTCCCTTCGTTCCTCGTCCAGTGTGTAGTAGTAGTAAAGAAGAAAAGCCTCGAAATCTCTTGTGCAGCTTCAGAGACGAGGCGTCGGAGGGGGATCAGCGAGGGAAACCCCCATCGCCCTTGCTGGATATCCTCAAGGCGTCGACAAATGCAATCCTGTCGTTTTTCGTCGACTGTGTAATAAAGAAGAAAAGCCTCATATTTGCGTCTTCAGAAAGGCTCGCCTCACTGAAACCCCCCTCGAGTCGTCGACAGAGGCAGTGTCGTCAACGTCGAGTAAACCCCTCTACTCTCCCCTTTTTTTTGTAAAGTATGTCCTTTTTTCCAATGTTTATCGATTTTCTGTTTCTTTTTTTTCATCCGACGTCGTCATCATCGTCATCATAACGGTCGTCGTCTCTTCATCCCTCATCTCACCACGTCACTTCCTCGGACGAAGCCGACGTTTGATAGGCCCCTCCGAAGCCTCACCCTCCGTCGCAGCAACGACGATGCAAGCCGCGCCGCTCGGAGCGTTGACGGCCTCCAGCGCGCCCTCAGCAAGGGGCAGCGCCGAGCCAATGGTGGGAATGGCGCCGAAGCCCATCATGGCGATGCTCTCTCGCGAGACCGTCTCGGGCAGAGGCGGGGCCGTCACCATCGGGGGCGTCGGTCGCGGCTGGGGTCTCAGAGGCCGGAGGGGCGGTAGGACCTGGCGACGGATGGCCGTGGTGGTTGACGGCATGGTGCGCTGGAGCTTGGCCAGGCGAGGAAGAGGTGCGAATCTGACAGAGGGAGCGCCCCGATTCTAGCGGGTGTCCTCTCTGTCTGTCGCAAAGTCTGACGACTTCTCCTGCCTGCTGCGCTTGCGAGGCTGGTTGACGTTCCAGCCGCGGATCTGCGTCGGGCCCGAGTTGGGCAGCGCCGCCGAAGAGCCCGTCTCCTTGTGGTCGTAGAAGATGGTCTTGAGCTCCGGCTTGGCCGTCCATGCCCGGTGAGCCGGCACCGGCGCCGGCTGCAGCTTGCGATACTTGCCGTTGGCCGCGTCCGGTCGCTGGTGAAGCGCCGAGGCCGATGGCGCGAGCGGCGTCCCCGGGGGGCTCTGCTGTACTCCCATCGACGGCAGCGAGCCAAAGGCCGCGTGTGAGCCGTACGCCGAGGCCGAAGACGGAGTCATGTAGCCGCCCTGCTGCTGGGGCTGCTGCTGATGAGGGGCCGGCAAGACCCTATCGGCGCCCGGAGGACCAGGCTCGGGATAGGCGCGGTTGAAGACGCGCGGTGGTGCCGGGGGGTAATAGGGGTTGACGCCGGTGTGAATTCCGGACCTCATTCTGGGCTCAATCATCTCCTCGTGCACCAGCGAGTGGCTGCGGCTGCGTGGAGGCCGGAGAGGCGGAAGCGGCTCCGCGCTGGCATTGAGCGAGAAGGGCATCCTAGCCGTCGTGAGAGTCGGCGGAGGATACGGATGCTGAACCGTCGGCTGAGTCCAGAAGACGTGGCTCCCGTAAGGCTGAGCCGGAGGGTGAGCAGGAGGAGGAGGCGGAGGAGGCGCCTCGGTGGCATAAGCCGACATGGCACGAGGATGATAGGCCGGATCGACGGGCCGAGCCATGTGAGCATCGCGGTGGTCGGGCATGCCGTAGCCACCGGCGTAAAAGGCGCTCTGGCCGTGGCCGGCCGGCGGACCCGGAGGAGGCAGCGATGACGGAGGCGGCAGCTGAGCGTGGACCTGGCCGTAGTCGGTCGGTCTGGCCGGAGGGAGTCGAGGGTGACCCTGAAGACCCGGATCCTGCGGGCCACCGTACAAGTGAATCGAGGTGGCAGTCATCAGCGACGAGGGGCCCGGACGGCTCAGCTGCTGGCCGGCGTGAGGATCCTGCACAGCGGTCGAGGGCACTGAATCTTCGGGCCGGCCCTGAAGACGAGGTTCGAACTTGCAGACCTGAGCCAAGAAGTTGAGGCCCAGGCTGTCGTCGTCCTGGACCGGAGCAGGTGTCGGACGCGTCGCGGTGAAGACGTCACGGATCGCATCATATCGCGGTGCCTTTGTCGTCGACGGCGTGACACGGATGGCCTCTTTGGCATCCTCAAAGGCCGTGGCATAAATCAGTGCGGAGAGGGCATTGCGGTCCCCTTCGAGCTGCTGCTGATGCTCGAGGGTGTCGATATCACGCATGGCGTCATCTGCCTCATCCCCAGCCGCTGTCGTCTCGTCCGCGTCTCGCTGGGCCGCGGAATCCTTGGCTCCCATCCAGCGATCCTCGGCTCCGTCAATGAGAATGGCGCTCGCCGGGAGCTCCTTTTCGGCCGTTCCGAGCGAGCGGGCGAGGAGCTGGTCATCCGTCTCGACGTAGTCGGTGGTGGCCACTTCGTCGGCTTCAATACCAGAAGCCTTGCAGAAGCGGCGAAGAGAGACACTCATGTGACTTCGCAGAGGCGCCTCCTCGGCAATCCGTTCGGTGACGGTGGGCAAGTAGGAGCGCGAGGCCTGGGCGACGCGGCCCGAAGGGTTGGCAATGTAGGCGATGGGCTTCCCAGGCATGACGTAGGGGTCGGCATCGACGCTCTCGTTGGTGCTCGTCGACATGAACAGGCCGAAGCCGGGATGGAGATTGTGCTTGCGGACCGTGTCCTGGTCAAAGTCTTGGGGTCCCAAGGTCGAGTAGTCGTAGTTGATCAGCCTATGATCAAGATGGACGCTACTGCTGTTGGGAGTGCCGAGGAACTTGTTGGGCTTTGGCTTGCCCCTGACGCGACGGGACTGATCGTTTGTCGAGTCCCGGAAGCCGATCTCGTGGTCTTGGAAGACGCAAGGAGGCTCCATCATGAAGCGGTAGTGCATGATCTTCTCGGCCGCCGGTCCCGACTTCCGGTGGATGTAGGTCCGGAGGCCGTACTCGTCCACATCCGAAGCTCCCTTGGGCGGCTTTGGGCTCTGGCGGTCCCGGGGCACGTCCTCGACCTCTGTGACGGGCTCGGGCGACGTCGGGTTAGAGAAGTCATCGTCGGGAGCAGGCGTGTTGGCCTCGGTCGAGGCGGCTGCTTCCTTGGCGGCGGCGAGCAGACCCTTAGTCGGCTGCGGATCCGCCAGCTCAAGCTGGGCGTTGCGAGTGGCGTTGCGAGTCGCCTTCTTGGGCGTCGGCTGGCCATCTAGCTGAGTCTGGGCCTTGCGCTTGACGGCCTTGGCCCTGACGGCCTTTGTCTTGGCCGCGGCCGGGCCCTTTTCAGCGACGGGCGTCTTCCTCGGGCCATCGTCAGCTTCCACGTCGACGTCGCCATCAATGAGCCTGTCAAAGGCTCCAAAGTCGACGTCGAGGTGTCTATCGGTGATGACGCGATACTCGAAGCGATCATCACGCAGCTGCATCCACCAAGTCAGCCAACGGAGCGGGGAGGGAAGACGCGAGCATCAAGACTTACATCAACGGGGAGACCCTTGGCATGCAGGGAATCCAGCAGTCGAAGCTTGTTCAGCAAGCCATCATAGAACTGGTCGTACAAGTCATCCAGCCGGTTCTGCACCACCCGGGAGAGTCAGCAAGCAAGCAAAGCAAAGCAACCGAGGTGACGAGGCTGCGAAACATACCTCGAATTCGTCCTCAGCCACCTTGTTACAGGCGCGATTGGAGTCATCAGCGAGCTGCAGGTTCATGCGATGCTGAGCCTCGTGGATGCCGGTAACCTTGTCGAACCTCTGCTGAAGCTCATCGACCATGAGAGAGGTGCATTCGAAATCCAAGTGAGCATCCGGTCGTGAAAGAAGCTGATTGATGGTCCTCTCGGAAAGCTCCTCGAGCGCAGGCTTGGCCGATTCGAACACCTTGGAAATGGCGGCTTCGAGATCGCGCTGACGGTCCGAGGCAACCTGGACGCGGACCTCGGCCATGTCCTTGAGCTTGGGCGGTTCATGATCGCCGGTGGGTTTTTGCCTCGAGGCAGCTGAGCCAGAGTTGGCTCCTCGACCTTTACCGCGGCCTCGACCACGACCTCTTCCACGGCCGCCTCGGCCGCCTTCACGAGCATTGCCCGTGGCCGGCTGGCGCGCAGGCTCAGATGGCATGGTGAGAGACGACCTCTATCATGTAGTAGTTGTTTCTTTCCCTGGCTGAGATGGGGCGCTGGTGTGCCGTCCTTTGTCTGGGTGTAGCTTTTTTTTTTTTTTTGGCCTCTCCTTTCTCGGCTTGGGTGATGACGTTTCAGTGAAGAGGACTCGAAGGAGGTGGTTGTCTCGCTCCGCTCCCTTCTGGGCTTAAGGCGAGAGAGAACGGGGCCAAGAGAATGACAGAGAGGCAGAGAGAGATGTCAGACGAAGCCAAGCAGGAAGAGGGCAGAGAGGGAGAGGATGAGTGAGAGGCGGAAGAGCAGAAACGCCAAGTTGGAAAGTTGGAAGTGCAAGCGGGAGAAGAGAAAAAGAGAAGAGAGAAGAGGTTCGAGTGCAAAGGGGGGGGGAAGGGGACTTTGAGAGCAGAAGCCGTTGGCAAAGGCAGTGAAGAAGTGATTCAGCAGAGACTGTGAAAAGCAGGGCAGAAAAGCAGTCAAGGCTGGATGCGAGGGACAAAGAACTCGTCGTGGTCAAGGTGTGTGCGAAGGTGTGTGCGTGCAGTGTTGTTGAGGTACAGCTCACTGGCAGAGGACTCCACACAGCTGCAGGCCGGGCCTTATGGGCAGGGCAGAGCAGGGCAGGGCAGGGCACTAGCAGTAACAGGCGACGGCAGCAGGCAGCTGGACCAGGCAGTGGTAGGTCCCGTCGTCCAGGCCAATCGAGGACAATAGAAAGCGACGACAATAGGAAGGCTGGTAGCGAGCGAGCAATAGAAGATGGGAAAAGATGGAAATGCTGTTGAGTGACAAGAACTGAAGTTGGCCAGTCCCCTTTCGGGACCCCCGCTCCCGTCTACAGAGCCGATCAGCGTACCCGATACTTGCACTCCCGCCGTTCCATCCACCACCTGGCTGGACCACCTGGCCGGACCCCCTGACACGCCCCTGGATGGCTTGTCCGTTACAGCGTCGTCCAGCGCCGTCCAGCGCCGTCCAGCCCCCCCAGCGCCCTGTCCTCCCCGTCCTCCCTGTCCTCTCCCGCCCGCGCCGCGCCTCAACCGCCCGGAACCTTGAGGCTCTGCGTCGCTCCATGCCAGGTACCGGATACAATGTCCACTTCCCGGAAGCCCACGGCGCCTCGCTCCCTGCCAGTAGCGCGCCGAAAGTCCGAGTTGCTCAACGTCAAAGGGAGCCGTGGCCTTGGTAGGTAGAACTTGATCTCGCGGGAGGCATCGTGGAAGTGACTTGTGGCCTATTCGCACTTCTACTACTACCTCCTCTGCTATCACTCTATGACTATTACTATTACTACTGCTACCGCTGCCGCTGCTACTGCCGCTGCACCTGCTGACCTGGCTTCAACCGCAGGGCCCCCAACCGAACCAAAAAACAAAAAAAAAAGCCGATGAGCCACGGAGAGGCGCCCAAGATGCAGATCGCGTGCACCACGTGCTTCACACCATCACCCGCCTCCCACATTCACAGACTCACCCCGTCTTGTAAGTGCAAACGGGCCACGACTCTCTTGTTTGCTCGCGTTTGCCGTCGATTGAGAGACTGAACAGAGAGAGAGAGAGGCGTGTAAGCACAGGCTGTAGGGTAGCTACCTACACACACCTAGATGAAATCTTGCCCCCACGTGACTCCTTCAGCTATGACCCCGGGAGCACTCTTTCGTCTGCCCGGTTTCTTTCCCGCGATCCCCGGCGTTGACCAGGACGGAACTGCGAGTCCATCGGCGTGCAGCAGATTCATCGAGCCTCGGGCCGTTCCCTGCGGTCTTGCTGTCTGGTAGTGGTAAGTGGGAACCGATTGGCGGTTGTCTCCCGACGCTATGGGGCTGTCCGTCTATCTTGGTATTGGTGGAGAGCACGAAGGGACTGCTGGCCAGTTGTCGTTGATGAATAAATAATCATTGATGGTTTTGGTGCGCTGCTCCACGGGAAGCCGATGCCTAAGTTGAAGTCAAGCCATCCACCTGTTGCTTGTCTAACTCGCCGCCATCCTCCCAAGAACCCGTTCCATCAGGCCCTGATCCATTGATCCATTCCCGAACCGCCACACGGATCATGTCCCTGTGATGCCCGACAGCCGGACTCCGGCGTCTTCCTCAGCCGCCAGGTGTTAAACAGCCGCCCGGATGCCTGTTCCTATAAGCTAGCCAGCCGTCCCGAGATGCTTACCCAGCCCTGCATTCAACTGCCGACAGCAGCAGACAGCCCTCGTACTTGACGTATTCGTAGACGCCAGCACGCAAGACTCGCATACATACGAAAACTCTCCCTGAGCGTTCACCTGCAAGATGAAATTCTATACTTCCTTCCACAGGGCCGTAGCATCACGACACCAACCCAACGACCAACAAGTCACAAACCTACGCCCAAACAACCCAAAACCCCATCCAGCAACCACCCCCCCCCAAGCCCCCCCCCCCGCGGTAGTCGATATAAGCATAACCGACACCCATCCCCTGCTGAGAAACCAATGACGGGGAAAAACAAATCGGCAGCGTCAAGGACGGAGACAGGCTCGGTGGGCTCATCTTGACAAGCATGTGTTCCCGATGAGTATGACAGGAGTGTGGGTTACATCAACCCTGCGCAGGTCGGTGAGGCATCGTATCACCGGGCTGCGGCGTGTGCATACATGCAGGTTTCTGCTGTTTGGCGGACGTGGCTAGATGATGCTCTTGTTGATTCGTCCATGACGTTTTTTCAGCTGACTTGCCTCGTTGATATCTAACAGGGAGGTATTCCTCATCTTTCGTTCTAAGCATCTGCGCCGAGTGCCAAAGCACATGCACTCCTAGAGCAAACATAATGCAATAGACAAGACAATAGCAACGCCGCACCAGACACACAACCACAATAGAAAGCACAATAGAAACCGCCACTCCAAGATCAAAACGTCCGCAAGACACCCCAGCCAGCCATGTCCTGCAGGCCTCCTGCAAGTCTGACATGTGGCAGCCCATCGACAGGGGACCCCTGCGACTCGTGAATCCGACGTCCTGCTTCTCGCGTCATCGAGTCCAGTTCTCCAGCGCATGCACCCGGACGATTGGTGCGGAGAGCCGCTCAGAGACAGCGTCTACCTTCCCCTGCCGACTTCCATCGTCATGGACCCAACTTCTTTCAGCCGTTTGTTCAGCGTGTTACAGCAGGGCTGGTGACGCGCGTCCGGAGATTTAACCAAGTGTCACGCCTGACTCCTGAGGCAGAATGCCTGCACCAGCCATGTTGCACCGCCCTTGTCCTCAAAGGCCTGACGGCAGTGGGGAGAATAAATGAGGGACGTAGGCCAACTGCATGGACCTTTACCGGCAACCTGTAGCATCAGCCACCTTGCCCCAACGGAACCTCCTGCAAGAGGCTGACGCGCAAGTGGCAGCTCAGTCCAGCCAAAGCAAAGTCAACAATTCTCTGCGGTCCTAAACTCGCTTCGATCATCACTGATGCCACATCTTGGCCACTCTACGGCAGGGGCGTACAGAGAGGGCAATGAAGCACCTAGCTTCATCAGTACGGCCTCCACCCCTTCGACGAGGCAGCACCAAAAACGCCTCTTGAGCCTCTCGCAACAGAAATCCATCATCATATGCGCGGGCAAACAGTATTGCTAAACGCTAGGCCAAGATGTCGAGACGGCAGTGCCTTGGGCACAATGCAAGGTGAGATCAATTGACTACCCATAACAACAATGATCATATGCACAGTCGAGTACATCAAGTAGAATCGATTACCTCGTGGTATTGGACGGCTTCGGCTGTCGATGCTGTAAGAAAAGATCCAAAGCCAATTCCCATCGGACATCAGCCAAGCGAAGTCTAAACGTTGAGTTGTCAAGTCTGCTTAGTCAGCACATCACTCACCTCGCTCACCTCAACCACCTCACCTCACAACCTCACACCATAACCACCAGCCCATCATCACCACCTTCACCACCTTCACCACCACAACATCCATAACCACAATCCAATTC
>NJES01000635.1:0-10598 GCA_002591395.1 Ophiocordyceps camponoti-rufipedis | reverse complement strand
ACCCCACGAGTCGACGCACACCCGCCATCGTCAGCCCCGCGCCTCCCCTCCCTCCCCTCTACTCTCCCCCCCCTCCCCTCCGCACCCCAGCCATCCCAAGACCTCGCAACCCGTCTAGCCGCCCTCCGACTCCCGTCCGAATCCCCAACTCCTCCCTCGCTGCCATCAGTGCCGTCGACGCAGCCCTCTTCGTCCGCGGCTCCGGCTCCTCGACGACTCACCAGCCGCTACGGCTACACAGACGACGATGTCGACTCGTGGTGTGCTGTCTGCCTCGAAGACGCGACGCTGCGGTGTCTAGGCTGCGATGATGATCCTTATTGTCATCGCTGCTGGCTTGAGATGCATCGCGGGCCTGCGGCGGCTTTTGACGATCGTTCGCATAAGGCTGTTCAGTTTACGCGGCACGAGGGGGACAAGGTGGCTCTCGGCGCGACGTAGGAATATCGAGACTCCGACGAAGCGTCCTGATGCTCGAGTAACAAAGGTTCTGTACATTCTTCTTACCCAGCGGCCTGTAAATACAGACGACGAGACGGAAAACGACGACAGGGGAGTTCAAGACGAAACCAAATTACACCCATTCGAAGAGCAGCAAACGACGAAACCCCGAGACAAACTTTCGCAAAGCCTCGACGCGCCTTGTTTCCAAACAATTCCCGCTCCCTCCAGAAAACAGTCGCTCCTAGAAATTACCGATCCTTGTTTCCGCAGCTCATCCAGACGCTCTCGAGGGTCCCTCGGCCCCCGCGCCAGCAGACCTCCCTCGCAAATCCTGCCACGTCGCGCCGAAGCGTCGACCCGTCGTCGCCAGCAGGCTCTCCTCCTCGTCCGCCTCGGCATCTTCGTCCATCTCGGCGACGTTGACACTCGGCGCGCGGAACAGGGCGGTGACAAAGACGACGAGGAAGACGGCCAGCAGGGCGAACTGAGCCCAAAAGTCGATGGCGCCAAAGACTGGCCAGGTGATGTTGATGCGGTTGAGAAAGGTGGACATGACCGAGGGCGTGCACACATCGCGGGCATGCCGCTCGCGCAGCGCCTCGGAGCACGGGCGGATGCGATCCGAACCGGGGCTGCAGACGGGCTGCTGGCCGGGGCTTTCGGGCTCGTTGGTGCACAGCGTCTGGGTGCCGTAGGTGGCGTATTGAGGCGCGATGAGCATGGCGACGGCGTAGTTGATGGCCAGGATAGCCAGCGCCATCATGACGGTGGCAGTCAGCAGCGCTTGTGGCGCCGTGCGGCCGCGCCTCATGTGGAAGACGCGGATCCAGAGGAAGCGGATACCGATGGCGGCGATGCCAGAGACGGAACAGCTAAAGAGGAAGAGTACCAGCAGAGCCGTCAGGACGTAATCGACGGGGAAGACGCGCGCTGCTTCGACCAGGATCCAGTTGAGGGGCTGGAAGACTTGGGTGTGGCCGAGGATGTAGCCGCAGCGCTGCTTGCAGACCGAGTTGACGGCCTTGTCGATGGCGCTGATGAGCATCGACACCCAGATGAGGAGGGACAGCAGCAGCAGGGCGATGCCACCCAGCATCTTGATAGGGCGAAAGAGGGCGCAGAGCTTTAGCCAGACCTGGTAGACGCGACTGCGACCGTCGCCCATTGCCTCGGCGGCCAGACGAGCACGGCGGACGAGCGTCTGCTCCTCGCGGACGAGGGCCTCGAGCTCGCGCCTCTCCTTGCGCGACATGCCTTCCTGGCGGCCGGCGGTGCGCATTTCGAGCTGTCGCTGACGTGCCCGGTTCTGCTCCAGCTGCGAGGCCGTCGTGGCCGACAGCTGAGGTGCCGAGATGGCGGGCGCCGACTTGATGAGGGATACGGGCATGAGGGCGAGGCCGGAGCCGGTGTAAACGACGTACAGCAGGGTGCCGAGCGTCATGAGCAGGCCGAGGGCAAACGTCAGCGCCTTCTCACCATGGTTCTGATCCACCAGGTGCTTGAAGTAGTCGAGGTCCCAGTGAGCCTCGCGCGAGTCTCCGGCCGCGGGCACGAAGAAGCCCAGCAGGAAGAGGGCGACGACGAGGGCGACGAAGAAGAGGGTATACTTGGCGGCAGCGGCCAGTCGGCTGGTCCAGGTGCGGCCCTCCTCTTCGAACTCGATCTCGTCATACTCCTCGTACCAGAAGTAGGCAAAGGGGATGACGATGAGGCACAGTAGGGCGTCGAGGCTGTAGAGGGAGTAGTAGACGATCTCGAGCGCCTGAACGATGCCGCGCACGCGTTCGGGCGTGGCCCAGTCCTTCTTGGCTCCCAGCGAGGGCGACGCCGTGGCAGACACGAGGGCGATGTCGACGGGGAGGAGGAGGACCGTGGCCAGCAGCGCGGTGAGCGAGACAATGGCCACGATGCTGACGACTGCCGATCGCTCGCGGGGGGTCTGCCAGGTGAAGGTGGTGATGATGGCGGCCAACAGACAGCAGCCGACGGCGACGGCGTAGGCGACCCAGATGAGGCTGGTGTGCACGAGGCCGGCGTCGGCCATGGCGATGAATATCGGGTTGATGTTGATGGAGGACGGAGGGGCTGTGAGGGAATGGATGGATGACGGGGGAGAGAAGAGGACAATCCACCCGCGCTTATTGCTTGTGTTTCAGGCCTGTGGTTCTTGACCAGCGGCGGGCACCGATGACGATGCGGTGATGACGCAGACTTGTACCTACAGGCCGTCTGTCGCCCGGCATCGCGATGACGCTGCAGGCTTCACGAGGGGAAGGGGATGGTTGGCGAGAGGGTGGTAGTATCGAGATGCATCAACCATGGATGGATGGATGGATCCCGGCCATGATGGGATGAGGCCCTGTAGGCTCCCATCTCTCCAGTGGATGCGCTCGCTGCAGCGCCGCCCGATGGCCCGTCATCCCCCCCCGGCCCGGGCCCCGGCAGCGGGTTGATCCGCTAATGGAACGTCAACTCCGGGCATCCACTCACCACCAACCGCGTCCGTTGAAGGAGGAAAAAACCCGATATCGAGAGCCTCGCCAGGCTCAAAACGCGTCAACCTCTCCCACTCACGAGCCCGCAAGAATGATCCTGTCGACATGCAGGCCTACACCGAGCTCGCGGGCCCCTCCGCCGTCACCCACGCCTTGACGCTGCCCCTGACGTCGGCCTCGGCCCGCAACCTCGTCGTCGCAAAGGGTTCTCTGCTTCAGGTCTTCACCACCAAGACCATCGCCGCCGACCTCGACCCCCATTCTCAGCGCGATGATTCTCCAAGGCCAGACGCGAACTTCGATCACCGTGCACACGACGACGATGGCCTCGAGGCTTCCTTTCTCGGCACCGACGCCCAGCTCGTCCGCGCCGATCCGTCGCCCAACAGCAAGCTCGTCCTCGTGGCCGAGATACCCCTTGCCGGCACCGTCATCGGGCTCGCCAGCATCAAGGTTCAGCACAGCTCCTCCGGTGGCCACGCCCTGCTGCTGGCTTTCAAGGCCGCCAAGCTGAGCATCAACGAGTGGGATCCGCGCACCTGTTCGCTCCGCACCACATCCCTCCACTACTACGAAAAGGACGACCTCATGGGTGCTCCTTGGGAGCTATCTTTTGGCGACTACGTCAATCATCTCTCCGCAGACCCCGAGAGCAGATGCGCTGCCCTCAAGTTTGGCTCGAGGAACCTGGCCATTCTCCCGTTCGCCCTTCCCGACGAAGACCTGGAGATGGACGACTGGGACGGTGACATGGACGGACCCAAGCCGACAAAACAGGCCGAGAACCATGCTGTCGACGGCGACACACCCGATGCCCCTTATACGCCCTCGTTCGTCCTCCGCTTCCCGCTCATCGACCCCAGCCTGCTCCATCCCGTTCACCTCGCCTTTCTGCACGAGTACCGGGAGCCGACGTTTGGCATTCTCTCCTCCACTCGAGCTCCGTCCATGGCTCTCGGCCTCAAGGATCACCTTTCTTACAAGGTCTTTACGCTGGATCTGAAGCAAAGGGCGTCTACCACCATCCTCTCTGTCACGGACTTGCCGCAGGATCTCTTCCGCGTCATGGCACTACCTGCGCCCATTGGTGGTGCCCTTCTCGTCGGCCACAACGAGCTCATTCACATCGACCAGTCGGGCAAGTCCAATGGCGTGGCTGTCAACGACATGGCCAAGCAGATGACTTCCTTGAGCCTCTCCGATCAGTCGGAGCTGGGCTGGCGTCTCGAAGGCTGCGCCATCGAGCAGCTCGCGGTCGACAGCGGCGATTTGCTGCTCGTCCTCAACGACGGCCGGCTGGCTATCATCAGCTTCAAGATAGACGGCCGCACCGTATCGGGAATCAGCGCGAGGCTCGTTACCCCCGAGAGTGGCGGTAGCCTCGTCAGCAGCCAAGTGTCGTGCATTGCGAGGCTGGGCAAGAACTCGCTGTTCCTGGGCAGTGAGACCGGTGACTCCATCGTGCTGGGCTGGCTGCGGAAGCAGAGTCAGGAGAAGCGCAAAAAGTCCCGTCTTCTCGACCCCGACCTCGGACTGGAAGCCGATGACCTGGACATGGACGACGATGAAGACGATGACCTTTACGGAGACGACACCGATGCGGCCAAACTGTCACAGCCGATCAATGGCACGGCAAAGCTCGGCGAGATGACGTTTCGCATACAGGACACGCTGCTGAGCATCGCGCCCATCCTCGACTTTACCTGCGGCGTGCCCGCCTTCCGTGTCGACGGAGACGAGGCGGACCTGGCCAAGGGCGTCACGGCTGAGCTTCAGCTCGCTTGCGCCGTCGGACGCGGCAGGGCTGGCTCCATCGCCATCCTCAACCGACAGATCCAGCCCAAGGTCGTCGGTCGTTTCGACTTTCCCGAGGCCCGGGGCTTCTGGACCGTCAGCGTCAAGAAGCCGCTGCCCAAGTCCTTGGGCGCTTCTGCCGCCGTTGCGGGGGGGGACCTCGAGGCGCCGGGCCAGTACGACCGCTACATGATTGTGTCCAAGGTCGATCTCGACGGTTACGAGACGTCGGACGTCTACGCTCTCACTGCGGCCGGGTTCGAGACTTTGAAGGAGACGGAGTTTGAGCCGGCTGCCGGCTTCACAGTCGAGGCCGGTACCATGGGCAAGCAGATGAGGATTATCCAGGTCCTCAAGTCAGAGGTCCGTTGCTATGATGGAGGTGAGCTTATGTCTTCTTATTCACTGTTAGCGACTCACGGCTCACCACCAACAGATCTCGGCCTCGCTCAGATCCTACCCATGCTGGACGAGGAGACGGGCGCTGAGCCCAGGGTAACGAGTGCCAGCATTTCGGATCAGCATCTTTTACTCATCAGAGACGATGGCAGTGTTTTGATTGCCCGAATGGATGCGAACAACGAGCTCGAAGAGGTCGAAAAGACAGATGAGGCGCTGCAGTCGACAAAGTGGACGTCTGGATGCCTGTACGACGACAGCCTGGCCGTCTTCCGGTCGCCGGGAGCAGAGGCAGGTGAGGACGCGGCCGTCATCATATTCTTGCTCAGCTCCGTGGGCGCCTTGCATGTGAGTGTGTGGCCCGTGGATTGAGGTGTGGAGGCGCTGACGAGGCTAGATTTACGCGCTGCCCGACCTGTCGAAGCCCATTTTCGTGGCGGAGAGCCTCACGTCGATTCCCCCTTTTCTCTCGGCCGATTACACGGCCAGGAGGGGCGCCAGTCGCGAGAGCGTGAGCGAGATTCTGGTAGCGGACCTTGGCGACGCTGTATCGTACTCGCCATATCTCATTGTAAGTTGAGACTGACTCGGGAGTCGAGACGGAGCTGACCATCACAGGTACGACATGCGAGCGACGACGTAACCCTATACGAGCCGTTGCGAGTCGAGGCCGAGGACGGATCGAAGCTCTCGTTCAAGAAGACGGCCAACGCGGCGCTGGCCAGGGCCCCGGAGGAGGCTCCTCGAGATGAGACGACGGAGCCGGCGCGGTTCGTGCCGCTGCGACGATGCGCCAATGTTGGCGGCTTCAGCACCGTCTTCCTTCCAGGCGCGTCGCCGAGTTTCATCCTGAAGAGCAGCAAGAGCGTGGCGCGGGTCATGGGGCTGCAGGGACTCGGGGTCCGCGGCATGAGCCCCTTTCACACCGAGGGCTGCGACCGCGGCTTCATCTACGCCGACTCACAGGGGGTGGCGAGGGTGACGCAGCTCCCGCAGGCGGCGAACCTGACGGAGCTGGGCGTGTCGGTCACCAAGGTGAACCTGGGCGGCGACGTGGGCAACATTTCGTATCACGAGCCGAGCGGCATGTACGTGGCAGCGTGCTGGACTCCGGAGCCGTTTGAGCTGCCCCGAGACGACGACTACCACCGGGAATGGGCCAGGGAGACGACGACTCTGCCGCCGACGTCGGCGCGAGGCGATCTGAAGCTCATCAACCCGGCGACGTGGACCGTCATCGACTCGGTTCGGATGGAAGCGTGCGAGACGATTGAGAGCATGCGGACGCTGCTGCTCGAGGTGTCGGAGGAGACCAAGGAGCGACGGATGCTGGTGGCGGTGGGCACGGCGCTGTCCAAGGGCGAGGACCTGCCGACTCGGGGCCGGGTCCAGGTGTTTGACATCGTGGCGGTGATCCCGGAGCCGGGCAGGCCCGAGACGAACCGGCGGCTGAAGCTGATGGCCCGCGAGGAGATTGCGCGCGGGGGCGTGACGGCCTTGTCGGAGATTGGCTCTCAGGGGCTGATGCTGGTGGCGCAGGGGCAGAAGTGCATGGTCCGGGGGCTCAAGGAAGACGGGACGCTGCTGCCAGTGGCCTTTCTCGACATGAACTGCCAGGTGGTGAGCGCCGAGTCGCTGGCGGGCACGGGCCTGTGTCTGATAGCCGACGCCTTCAAGGGTCTGTGGCTGACGGGCTACACGGAGGAGCCGTACACCTTCAAGGTGCTGGGCAAGAGCAGCGGGAGGCTGGGGCTGCTGACGGCCAACGTTGTACCGGACGGGGAGGATCTTTCGCTGGTGGCCGTGGACGCGGACGGGGATATCCACGTGCTGGAGTTTAACCCGGAGCGTGAGTGTTTCTGCTTCCTCGTGTGTGTGTGGGATGAGGAGAAGATGCTGACGAGTGTGAGGCGACAGATCCCAAGAGTCTACAGGGCCATCTCCTGCTGCACCGGACCACCTTTTCCGCCACGCCGAACCGGGCGACGTCGACGCTGCTGGTGCCGCGGACGACGACGACGACGACGACGACTCAAGCATCGCACGGGCTGCTACTGGCCTCTACATCAGGCCAGCTCGCAGCACTCACACCGCTGGCCGAGTCGGCCTACCGGCGGCTCCTCTCCGTCTCGAACCAGCTGGCGGCGGCGCTGGCGGCACACGGGGGCTTACACGCGCGGGCGTACCGGACGGCGTCGCGGGCCGGGGCCGTGGGGGTGGAGACGGCGGCTTCGTCGGGCCGGGCTGTCATCGACGGGGGGTTGTTGGCTCGGTGGTCGGAGTTGGGGGCTGTGAAGAGGGCTGAGGTTGCGGCGAAGGGGGGGTATGATGCTGTTGGGGAGCTGAGGGGGGATTTGGAGGCGTTGTTGGGGTGGAGCGGGTTTGCGTATTTCTAGGGGGGTGGATGGGAGAGGTGAAGGGTGAGGTGATGATACTGATGGGTTGTGGGTTGTGGGTTGTGGGTTGTGGGATTAGATGAGAGGCATTCGGCAAGAGATGCGGTTGTTGGGTCCTGTGCTGAGTGAGTGCTAGATGAGGTTGGAGACGGCATTTGGTGAAGAGTTGCTGTTGTCGGGTGTTGTGTTCGGATGATGTACTGAGCTGTTAAATGACGTTGTACGAATACATACACATACAGGAGCATGAATGGCATTTCTTTCAAGAGTCATGAACATCATGTGTGGTGTGTGGTGACTTGGCATTAACCAGATATATATGTAAACCCATCTCTGTGCAGAGCATTGCTCATAATAACACATGTCGCAGTCTCATCTCCATCATACACATCCAACAAGATCTAGCAACAAAAGAGAAATAATCCCCAGCGAGAGTCCCCATCTAGCCCAGAAAAAAGGAAAAAAGAAAAGAGAAGATGTGGAAAAGCCCAAGAAAACACGTGTCAGACGGCAGCGTCCTCGTCCGACTTGCGATGCCGCACGCTGCTCAGGCGGCGCATCAGGCGGGCCTTGCCGGTTGAGAGGCTGCGGCGGAGGCTGGCTTGCGGATGGGCGTCTTTGCTTTGGACTGGGAGGCTGAGGTGGCGGTGTTTTTCGTCTTTGCGATCAGCTTGTACGCTGAAACTGAGGCGGTGGTTGTTGTGACGATGCTTCTCCTCCTTGCTCTGAACCGGGACGCTGAGTCGGTGGCTGCTGCGACGGTGCTTCTCGCCTTTGCCCAGAACCGGGACGCTCAGCCGATGACTTGCCCGTCCATGATGCTGCTTCCCAATGGTAAACTCGGGCTCGCCTTTCCCCTTGAGATCATCGGGATGATAGTTCAACCCCGGCCACCTCTTATACGCCCCTCCCGGCGAATCAGCCTCGCGCATCAGATCCGCACCCTCAACATAGTCCATGACCCTGCCCGAAGGATCCGTCTGGCCCGGCGGGATGGAGGCGACGCCCTGGAGGGGCACGTGGCGGCTCAGCGCGTCGATGACGTTCTCGCGGGGCGTGGCGCGGAGGGCTTCCATGTTGGAGTCGTGGACGGCGGCGAGGGGCGAGGTTGTTGCGTCGGCGTTGCGAGAGGGTAGGGCGGCATCGTAGGGGCCTGGATGGTGATATCGAGGGCCGATGGTGTCGAGGGCGTCGATTGCGTCGGTGTAGGGGGGCATGGTGGCTTTCTCGGGCAGGGGCTGTGGTTGGTTGAGTTAGTTGGTTGGTTGTTCGAGTTGTGAGTTGTCAAGACAGGACTCACTACAAGGGCGTGAGCAGCGAGTTGCTGTCAACGGATAGGGTGGTGCAAGACGAGCAACAAGAGGACCCAGACGAAAACCCGTCCGTCTCGGCGCCATCAAAATACTTATACCACGCATGGACATCCTTCCGGGATGCCCCGGCCCAGCCAAGCGGCCATGACGTACCCCTTGTGTTTGGACCGACTCCACCTCGCCCTCGCTCTGCTCCCGCCATGGAGAGGGCGTGGTCGAGCGCAGCCCAGTCAGAAGCGTCATGCGTGCAAGAGGGAAGCCAGGCGCGAGAAGCCAGAGCGTCGATGGTGTGCTCGCCCGAGACGTCCGCATTCGCAGTCTGCCGCACCAGACTTGCGCCCAAGCCGGTCTCTTGGAAGGGTTCTGGGGTTGAGAAGGGGTCCAGGAAGGAGGCCTGCTAGAGCCAAGAGCGAGTTAGCACCCTGTTTACTTACATACATACATACATATAAGACAAAAAGTGGGATGGGGCTATCAATCTGTCTGTGTGTATTTGGCAGCCGGTGGGACGCTGAGGAATCTGTCGACTCACCCATCTGACCACTTTGTCAGTTGACGTGGCATCCGGTTCAGCAGTGATTCTGCGGTAGAATTCTTTGGCGGCTTTGCGGGCGGATTTGTGGCCGAGGAGGGCTTTTGCTTTGCTTGCCGGGGCGAGCAGCTTGCTCATGACCCCGTTCTTCATGGCGGTGGTGTCTTTGCCGAACATGTCGGGAGAGATGAGTTTTCTGGGCTTGGTGGTTTGTTTCTGGGTTTTGAGTTTGAGAAGATGAGGATGAGAGGGAGAGGGGAGGGTGGATGGGCGAGGAGAGCTTCGTCTTATAGATTTGTTCTGTTGGAGGCGAGACGCGGGCTTGAAGTGTGTTTCTGTAGACATTTTGAGGGCTGGGGATGTGTCTGTGATGATGGCGGTGGGAGGTGAGCTTAATTCTATGTGTGGGGGTGGTTTGCAGTGTTTTGTGTGTGGTGATGGTCGGGAGAAAGGATGTTGTATGTGGTGATGGGAGTGATGGCTGGGAGAAAGGGTGGGCGTGGGATGAGAGCGTTGGTTTGTTGGATGGGTTAAGATGGGATGAGATGAAATGAGATGAAACGAGATGGTGTCGCGCTGTTTGGCTGGGCTGAGCTGGGATGGGTCATCGGTGATGGAGTCGTCTTTACAGCATACATCTCTAGTTTTGCTTGTGCATGTTGGCGGCTCTGGCATCAGAGTCTGGTGCTTTTCGAGGCGTCATGACTTGCGCGTTGTAGTAGACGTGCCTCTATAGCTTTGCCCCTTGAACAGGTTACCTTGCCGGCTCTCTTTGCAAGATGCTCGCCATCTCACTCGACCTCTACTTCCATCAAGACTCGAGTCTTGCAGCAACAGGTCTGTAAAAGGTTGACACGATCACTTGGTCGACTGTTCTCTGTATCGTCACAACTTGCTCGCGAAAAGTCACAACGCATCGACAGTAAATAACCTCTTGGCCGGCATCAACTCCGACTCCATCCCCGCGTCATCACTCCTTTGCCACGACAGCCGCTCAGAACTTGCACCTTGACAATTGTCCCCGGGCAACGACTGCCTCACAACTGTGCCCAACTACTGCCTCACATCCCCAACAACTTCACATGTCGTCTCCCACCATCAACGCCCTTCCTGCCATCCCCCAAGCTTCTCCCCAGCTCATACCCTCCCATCCATCCAAATCTGCACGCCACCCCCCAACCTGCATCCTGACAAATCCCCCCTTCACACACCGTCCACCCCCCCC
>NJES01000634.1:0-10609 GCA_002591395.1 Ophiocordyceps camponoti-rufipedis | reverse complement strand
ATTCAACCCCACAAACCAACTCACAACCCCCTTCAACCACAATCTTAACAACCTACTCTAACAAAACCAAGTCAACCCCCCCCAATCCAACACACCAACCCCACCTCCAGCTCCAACATGCACCCCCCCCCTCCCCCAAATCAACACTAAACCTCGTCCGTGCCGATAGCCTCATAACCCCCCCCCCTCGTCCTCATGCCCGTCAGGCGCATCAGCGGCGGACTCTCGTACATGGCCGTGTAGTCGACCCTTGCGCCTCCCAGGACGGCAGCGCCGTTGTCGCGGCGGCCGAAGCACGGGGCGGGATCGCACCAGAAGTCGCGGCAGTTGGAGATGCAGCCCCGGCTGTAGGGGTTCTTTCGGCGGCGGCGGTTGGAGCCGCGGGCTGCGCCTCGGCCGGCGACGGTTTCGATGAAGGGGTCTACGCCTAGGAGGCGGCTCCATTGCTTGAGGAGGCCGCCTGCGCCGCGGGGACGGGAGGCTGTGGCGGTGCCGTTGAGGGTGGTTGTCGGGCCGTTGCCGTTGGGGTTGCTGGTTGTGGTGCTGGGCGTTGTCGTCGGGTTGACGCCGTCGTCCATGCTGGGATCTAATAGGGCGCCTGTCGAGGTGAGGGCCGTCGTCGTCCCCGGGGGTCCGAGGTGGATGCCCGTCATGTTCTCGTACGTCGTTGTCCCGCGCGAGAGCTGGAAGAACTGGGTAAAGATGAGCATCGAGACCCAGACGAGCTGGATGGAGATCCACGTCGCCAGCAGCAGCGTGTAGCCGTCGGCGTTGAGCATCTTGCAGAGGTTGACGCTCAGCACGCGACAGCTCTGCGACGCGTCGCGGGATATCTCATCAAAGTCTGCTTCCGAGTCAGCCTTGACCTTGCAGACTCGACAGGAGGAAGCTCACAGTAGTACAAGACCCAGTCGTAGGCGAGGATGCCACAGGCGAGGCTGATGAGGTAGAGGATAAAGTGCCGGTGGTTGTTGACGCCCACGCAGTTGTACACCCAGGGACAGTGATGATCGTGCTTGGCCACACAGCGCTGACAGCGGCGACAGTGCTTGCTCCGGAGAGGCGTGCGGATCATGCAGGTGACGCAGAAGCTCGAATCGTCGTACTTCCATTCCTTGAGCAGCTCGTCGATGGCGGCCCGCTGCTCGGCGATGCCCTTGAGCTTGGGCACGTACCCGGGATCGTATCGGCCGCTGGCGACGAAGAAAAAGGTCGTCAGGCAGTAGAGGGCGGCGAAGACGAGGTTTAGGATGACGTGACCGGACGATCCATTGACTGGACGCGCCGTGGCTGGTAGAACGATGAAGAGCCAGTTGAGGCCGACGAGGAAGAGAGAGCCGGCAAAGATGCCCGACATCCAGGGCTGATGAGAGATTTCAGAGTCTGATACGGGGACACGGGGGTCAAGAAAGTCATACCGTCTTGTGAAAGTGACGCATATCAGGCGGCGCATACTCCATGACCTCGCGCGCAGACCACAAGACGCCATACACGACGGCAGCGGTAGCGGGCACAGCCACAAAGACGGGCAGCCGAGAGAGGATGAGAAGAACGGCCCAAGTCAGGAGAAAGGGCCATAGGAAGAAGAAGCGGGTGGCAAAGGCGCGCTTGTCCTTGAGAAAGTAGCCAGCACCAGGCCAAGGCGGCGTAGCGGCGTGTCCGTCATGACCGTAACCGCACTCGCGAAGGGCTCGATGCCAGACGGGCTGCGTGTTGAGCTCGCTGGCGGTGACGGCTGGCGTCTTTCCAGTATCCGTCTTGGCGAACCGATCGGCTCCGTACTCAATCAGCTTCAGGACGCATCCCGGGTTGCCCTTGACAAGAGCCCAGTGAAGGGCAGTGAAGCCGTGCTCGTCGGAAGCATGAACGCTGGCGCCCCATCGCAAGAAGACGTCGACGCACTGCGGGAAGCCCTTGTAGGCGGCCCACATGAGAGCCGTGTGGCCGTAGCTGTCGAGGACGTCGACGGGGATCCCCTGGTGCAGCAGCAGGACGATGAGCAGCACGTTTCCGTTGAAAGTCGAAATGTGCAGCGTGTTGTAGCCCTGAGCGTCGGTGATCAGGGGATCGGCCCCGTGCTGGAGGAGCAGGTTGACGGTATAGTAATGGCATCGCTGAGCGGCCCATTGCAACGGCGTCGCCACCGACTCGCCGCCCTTTCGGTTGATATCGGCCCCGTGTTGGATGAGAAAGCTGCACATGGCGTACTGATTGTTAATGGCCGCCCACTGGGTAGAGACGCCGTCAGCCGCCAGCCAGTCGATGCTCGTTCAGCTCCTCACGTGCAGGGGCGTGATGCCCTCGTCATCGACAAACGTCGCGTCGAACTCGCCCGACTCGAACAGGCGTTCCATGCCCGTCACGTCGCCCAGCCTCGCCAGCTGCATGATATCCGTCGCCGTCGCCGTCGCCGTCGTCAGCCTGCCGAGTTCGACGTCGCTGTTGAGCCGAGGCGCTGCGGCTGCCGCCTTGGACGACGGCTGGACCGGCGACGCGCCCGCCGAGCTGCTGCCGACGCGCTGGGGGGTGTCCATGGTCGAGCTTCTTCTTGGGGGGGGCGTCTCTAGCTGGCTTTCGGCATGGCGCTGGGCGAGCGTGGAGGGCTGGTAGGTGTCTAGGTGGTGTTTGGTGCTGGCGGTGATGCCGCTGCTGATGCCACTGCCGCTGCTTCTCCAGCAGCACGAGGGATACAAGGTAGGTCAAGATGCCGCAGACGAGGAGCGAGGGAGACGGACAGCGAGGGAGAGAAAGACGACCTCAGCCCGGAGCCGATGATTTTCTCGGCCCGGTGGAGGAGAGATGCTGACGAAGTAGGGGGTACTCAGGCTTACGGGCACACAGTCCGGGAAGCGAGGTACTGGCTACCCTGGCGACCCTGCTGACCGCGCCGGAAGCGCGAAGCCGGCTGGAATCCGGCATCGGCTAGGGCGAGACGCGGGCCGAAAGCAAGGCTGCGTCAGCCTCGTCTACGAATACATGAAAAGGAAAACCGGCTGAAAAGTAGGTATTCATCTCAAAGAGAATGACGGATGGAATACGGAGTAAGGCACTGTCAATTACAGACACAGCTTGATGCGCAGATACATCTTCGTACTACCCAATTCTACAGAATTCAACAAATCCAGCTCATCAGACTGCGCCCCTACAAAATCAAACCACGTGACAACCTCCATCTAACAACAACACCTCACCATCCACCACCACTCCCACAAAATGTCCTCAATACCACACCTCATCGAATCCCTCCTCACCCCCTCCCTCCCCGTCCTCCTCCTCGGCCTCCTCATCGTCATCGGAGCCCCCATCCTCCTCCACCTCATCGTCATCTCCTCCTCCTCAGCCTACACCTCCCCCCCCGCCATCCTCCTCCTCGGCCCCCCAGCCGCCGGAAAGACAGCCCTCGCCACCGCCCTCGAGCGCGGATCCCTCAGCAGCAGCAGCGCCGGTCCTTCGCAGACGCGTACGTCGCAGGTCTCCCACGCCGTTGAGCTCAACGCCTCGACGGATTCATCGTCTCGTCGCTCGTTTCGAAATCATGATGACGCGTCCGGCACGCACACCAAGTTTCGCCTCGTCGATACGCCAGGCCATGCCAAGCTTCGAAGCGCCGCCATGGCCAGTCTTGCCGGTGAGCGCAGGTTGAAAGCCGTCGTCTTTCTCGTCGATGCCGCCGCTCTCGCCGAGCAGGATGCCCTCGTCCCGACCGCGGCCTACCTCTACGACCTGCTGCTTTTTTTACAGAGGCGTGCCGCAGCCGCCAAGTCTGGCACTCGGCTTGCCGTTCCCATCCTCATCGCTGCCAATAAGACGGATCTTTTCACCGCGCTTCCCGCCGCTGTCGTGCGCACGCGCCTCGAGTCGGAGCTGACGCGTATAAGAGCGTCGAGGAGCAAGGGCCTGCTGGATTCGGGCGTCGGCATCGACGACGTGGGCGAGTCCGAGGATGGCTGGCTGGGCGAGTACGGTTCAGCCGATTTCTCCATGGAGCAGATGCGCGAGTTCGACATCGACATCGACGTCATCGGGGGTAGCGTCACGGGTCACGGGGAGGGAGGGCCGGACATTGACGGCTGGTGGTGGTGGATGGCACAGAGGGTTTCGTGAGGCGAGCCTCGTTCACTCATGAACTATTCCGCAGAGTACAAGACGAGAACAATAATCAAGCAAAAAAAGAAAAATCACAACGCCCTCTCACAGCTTCCTGTTGACCATCCACGTCAACAAATCGACCTTTGTCACGATAGCAACCGGCTTGGACAGCGACTTTGCCCCGTCTGCGCTCTTCTCCGTCACCACGGCCGCGCTGTTCCACTCAAAAAAGTTGCTGAGTTCCGAAAGGGGCGTGTCCATGGTAATCTCGACAAACTTCCGCCTCGACGACGAGGAGCGGCGGCCAGCGGCTCCCTGACGCGGATCCGTCACCACCTCGTCCAGACGGCCAAAGTCGAACATGACGTCGCGGACCGCGCTCTGGCCCGTGGCCCGGCCGCGCGAGATGTAGCTGAGCAGGTTGCCGAGCGTGACGAGGCCGACGAGGCGTGACGAGGATAGGACGGGCAGCTGGTCGAAGCCCTTGTCGCGCATCGTCTCGATGGCCTCGGAGCACGTGGCGGCCGCGTCGATCGAGGTAACGGGCTTGAGCCGAAGGGAAGCCACCGTCGCTCCACGGTAGGGATCGGCGGCGGAGAGGTCCGAGGGGACGGAGCCCGGGTCGGCGGCGCCGTTGACGGCATCATTCGACAACAGGCCATTGGCGGCCAGCCAGTCGTCGTCGGCAAACTTGGACAGGTAGCTCCGGATGCTGTCGGGCAGGATGACGACGACGATTTGGCCCCTTCCGAGGTCGAGGTCCTTGACGGCCCGCAGCATGGCGGCCATGGCGGAGCCGGAGCTGCCACCGACAAGGAGACCCTCCTCGGAGATGAGACGCCTGGCGAGGCGGAAGGACTCGTCGTCGTCCGTCTTGTACCACTTGTCGACGAGGCCGCGGTCGAGGACGTCGGGGACAAAGTCGTAGCCAATACCCTCCACCTTGTAAGACTCGTTTGCACGGTCTCCGTTGAGCTCGTCAGGCTGGGCGAGGATACTACCGTGGGGGTCGGCAGCGATAATCTTAATATTAGGATTATGCTTCCGGAGACCCCTGGCCAAGCCGGTGATGGTCCCTCCGGTGCCGGCGCCGGCGACGACAGCATCGACTCGGCCGCCCGTCTGCTCCCAAATCTCCTCTGCGGTGTCGAGCTCGTGGGCAAGCGGGTTGTGGGGGTTGGAGTACTGGTCGAGGATGTGGGCGTTGGGCATCTCCTTTTCCAAGCGACGGGCGACGCCGATGTGCGACTCGGGGCTGTCGAAGGCGGCCTGGGTGGGAGTACGGATGATGGTGGCTCCGAGGGCGCGCAGGACGGATACTTTTTCGGCCGACATTTTCTCGGGCATGGTGATGATGGTTTTGTAGCCCTTGATGGCGCCGACGAGGGCGAGGCCGATGCCGCTGGGAGGAGTTAGCTGAGTGCTCTCTCTTGCTCTCTCTCTCCCTGTTCCTCTCCGTCGACGTCGGACTGTTCTCATCCGCCACCACGGGCAACTCACGTATTCCCGCTCGTCGGCTCAATCAGCGTATCCCCGGGCTTTATCCTCCCAGTGCGTTCCGCCTCCAAGACCATGCGCAGCGCAATGCGATCCTTGACGCTCCCCCCAGCATTGAACATCTCCGTCTTGACATAGACCTGACACTCGACGCCCAGCGACTGCGGCACCCGGTTGAGCCTCACCAGCGGCGTATTCCCAATCAGATCCGAAGCCGAAAGCACCGTCGCCGGCTTGCGGCCGACAAACGGCAGCGTAGGAGTCGCCATGGCCTCGAAGTTGGATGGGACAAGGTGGCGAAGAAGAGGACAGAAAAGGGATGCGAGACTTTTTCTTTCTGCCTAGCGGGCACGGATTAATATGATTAATATGGGTCGTCGCTCGTCGAGTCAACCCATCATATCATGCCCTTTTGCTGGGGAATGCTTCCGAGGGAAGAATCCATCGTGAGGCGATAATCGGCGACTCCGACGCGTGCCGAAGCCGACGTCGGATCAACGTTGAGAGCAGAGAGACAGAGCTTTGCTTCTTTTTCGCCACTAGAGACGGTGGCTTGTGCTGGGGAGCAGCCGCGGGTAGCCGACGTGACTAAGCTGACGTTATCAATCTGCCTGCCTACCTACCCTGCACTGACCCCGACAGAAGACGAGCAACCGCTCTACAACCAGATCTCAACTCTCGTCTGCCTCTGCCCTGCAACTCTAGAGAAACACCATCACTTCTCAACATTAAGATCCGCCTCGATTAGCTTACAGCACCCTTTTGGGCTTGGATTCCAAGCGTATCTTCCTCGCCTCGTCCAGCTTGGCCCTGCTCTCCGTAGAGTTGTGGTGTTTGGGCGCGTTCCGATATATGGTCTCTGAGCTGATATCCTTAAGTCGGTTGAACGTCTTGGTATCGATCAGCGCTCGCTCCTGGATCTCTGCCTGAGCAAGGCTCTTGATATTCATGGTAAAATTGCACGGAGTCTTCCCATGAAAAATCCCAATCAGCCTCTCTCCGTCCATGGGAGTGACCAAGCCCAGCGGAAGATGCTGTCCGTTATGTTCAAAGTACTGCACACCACGCTTCTCGAGCTGAGTATGTTCAAGCTTGGCAAAGTCATCCGGGAACATGATGACGGCCTTGGCCCCGTGGATGAGCCCGCAGTTGGTGATGGACATGGTGCTGCAAACGCTATTGTCCCGGACCAGGGCGATCTTGCCACGCGCCTCGTTCCAGTAATGGCCCTTGCAGTCGCAGAGGGGAGGCAAGTGAAGAAGGGCCGTGAAGCCATTTGGCTGCTGGGTGGGCATGTTGATGGGCAGCGAGAAGAGCCTCCAGGTCTTCCCCGTGCAGTCTGTGAGCGACGTATCCGCCACCGACCAGTTGGCGTCGATGGGCTTCTGATGATCCGAGTAGACGCCCTCGTTCCGGGCGCGGCATTCCGGGCCGTGGCAGATGGACTTGAGCCAGGGGTTTTCTTCGTTCTCCTCCTGGGGCTTGGCTTCTCTCTTCTCGTGCTTGAGAAGCTTCTTCGTGCTGATGCTGTTGTCCTGGCAGATAACTGCGTGCTGTTGCTCGGCGTGAGGTGGACAATCTTTGTTCCTTAACGTCGAGGATTAGTTGCAAGCATTGTACTCTTAGGTCGAGGGAAAAGCCTACTTCTTTTCTATACAATGTTCTTGAAGTTTCTTGCAAAGCTTCGCGCGGCCTTTCTCAAAATTCTTACCGAATTCTTCAAATAGTCTTGGACTGTCATCTCCGGGCGTCAGTTGCAAGCTCTTGTTCCAAGCAAGGGGAAAGCGAACTCTTTTTCTTTCATCTGATTCACGCTGTTGCAAAACTCCGCGCGATATTGTTTAAGAGTCTTGGGATGTTTCTCATCCAGTGGTGGCCTGTCATCTCCGGCGTCAGCTGCAGTGCTCTTGTTCCAAACAAGGGGAAAGCGTACTCCTTTGTTTCACGCTCGGAGGCATACAAGAAGCGCTTTCTGAGCCTGGTGAGTGTTGAGTCTTTGTTTCCACTGTCTCTTGGTTAGTCGCAATGACTCGGTGTTGGCAAGGTGGAAGCATACAGCTGCTTGGTCGGATCGCCGGAGTGGGAACCTGGGTCCTGCGCCAATGTCTGAAGAGCCTCAAAGGTATCTCTGAGTGCGCAAATACCGGTCAGAACTTTGAGAATTTTCTTTGCATCGTCCTGTCCGCTGTCGAACAGAGTTAGTGGCAATGGCGCTGTCATAGGCAAGGAAGCGTACATCTCGTCCGTCTGGTTAAGGGCTGCAAGGGCTCCGGGAATCCCCTTTTTATCAGCCTGCTTGCGAGCCTCGATGACTTCTTTGACCACGGGGTTCGACAAAAGCTGCTTCAGAGCGCCTTTGTAGTCCTTGAGCCTTCTCTGTCTGGTGTCGTGAGAGTCAGTCTCATGGCTTTTGATCTGGGTAAGGTTACGTACTTTTCTTTCACCATGTCGGGGGCTGTACCCAGTATGTCTCCCTTTACGGGCCTGGGAAGGGGGACGGGTTCATCGGACGTGGGGATCGGGCGATTCCTACAGGTGTTAGTTGCATGCTAATTCGAGCGAGGGGAGCGTACTTTTTGAATTCCGTGTCGGTAGGAGATGCGGTCACGCCGTCCATCTTTGTAGAACTGGGGAGGGGGACAGGAGCTCCGGTTAGGGTGGTGTGAGGTCTGTAGGGAGTTAGTTGCTAGTTCATGGCAGACCAAGGAGAGCGTACTTCTGTTCCGTCGAGGTAGAAGACGTAGACGTCTTCTTCGTAGGTCTAGGAAGGGGGACAGGTTCTCCGGTCAGGGTGGTGTGAGATCTGTAGGAGTTAGTTGCTAGTTCATGGCAGACCAAGGGACACGTACTTCTCTTCCGTGGCGGTAGACGTCGACCCTGTCTTCTTCGTAGGCCTGGGAAGGGGAACAGGCTCTCCTGTTAGGGTAGTGTGAGATCTGAGAGGGTCAGTTGCTAGTCCATGGCAGACCAAGAGGAGCGTACTTCTCTTCCGTCGTGGTAGAAGACGTAGAAACCTCCTTCGTAGGCCTAGGAAGGGGGACAGGTTCCTCAGTCAGGGCAGTGCAGCGACATCTGAAGGGGTCAGCTGCTAGTTCTATGGCAGACCAAGGAAAGCGTACTTCTTTTCCGTAGCGGCAGACGTCGACTCTATCTTCTTCGTAGGCCTGGTTGTGCAGTGACATCTATAGGGGGTTAGTTACCATCTCTTGATAGACAAAGGAAAGCGTACTTCTCTCCCGCCGTGGTAGAAGACGCCTTCTTCGTAGGCCCAGGGAGAGGAACCGGCTCGTCAACCCCACTGGTAAGAGGCCTACACACCGTTATTCACAAAGCCCAGTCCCTTCATCAGGGGAAAGACTTACTTCCCATGCAGCGTGGTAGAAGGCGGCTTTATCGTAAGCCTAGGGGCACGAACAGGGTCTTCGCACGTAGTCGTGCGATGCCTACACCGCGTTAATCCCAACAGCCCAGCTCCGTCATCAGGGGAAACCTACTTCTCTCCCATTCTTTTAAAGGTCCCTGTCGACTCGGTTCTCATATCATACGCCTCGTCCTCAGGCTCCCACGCCATAGCACTGACGAAAGTTAGCCGCAACATCTGCTGCATCGCAAAGGGAAGCGTGCCTCCTCTTCTCATGCTTGACATCTTTCGAATCGTCGGGTTTCTTGTCAAGCGTGACAGACAACGGAAGTGAATCGACCTCACTGCCAGAGAGTCAGTCCCATCCATCCAAGCCAAGGAAAAGCACAGCTCACCCCAAGTGCACAGTAAAAGACATGGAATCCGACTTCGGCTCAGGTAACCAGCCAGGCTCCTCATATCTGAAATAGCGCAAGGGGTACTTGACCATATCCTCATGTCCCGTGCTACCTCAATCATCAGCCATCAAGCTCCTCGCCAGAGGCCAGCGCAAGCATACCGCATGACATCCCCCTCCGCATCCTCAATATGATGAATGGGCGGCGGCACGAAGAAGAGGTCTCTAGTCTTCCCATCGGAGGACTTGATGGCCCTCGGTAGATTATAGAACTCGGCCAGTTTTGTCGCCTGTTTGGACAGCTTCTCTTGAAGCTCAGGAGGAAATCTGTCGTGCGAGTTAGATCACCAATCTCCCAGATCGACAGCCGAGAACATACGGTTTCGCCTCGACGACTTTCGATCCGGAAATCCCTTCGGTATCTTGCTTCGGCGAGACTCGAGAGATGATGGCCGAGGCCGCGAGGTTGGCGAGGGGGAGGAAGTAAAGGAGCTTCATGATGGTCCGTGGTGCGCAGTATCGCGAATTCAGCTCGGAAGACGAAACCGGGGTTGCAGCGGAGAGGAGAGAGGGAGAGGCAGCAGCGCACATGATAGAATTAAATAGCCTCGAGATCAAGGTTTTCATTCCTTGCCATGGTGCAGGACGTTTCGTCATCTGTTCTTTGGCTTGTCATGTGCATGACGGGGCCGTGGTGCTGGAGCAGTGGGTTATAGAGTAGGTGTATGCGTTTTGGGTTTGTTGAGTCTGCTGTCGACTTTTCTCGTTACGCAACAGTTTAGTTCTCGTTGCCGTTCTTCTTCTGCTTTGTTCTTAGGTTATAACAGGCGAATAAGTCTCGTCTCTGCCATTACCGTCACACATTCTGCCTGTGCTCAGTATGTAGCAGGAAAACAAGACTTGTCTCTGCTGTCACGGCCACATCTTCTTTTCACTCAATGTCAGCAGAGAACAATCCCGTCCCATCTGCCTCTCTTCCTCCGTACAGCGTATAACCGACTTCTATCAAAGGCATCAAACCCATGACCTCTTCGCAAAACCCGTTCACCCCAACATCATCACCCATCTGTTCCCTTTTCCGTATACGTGAAGTTTCTAGACGAATGCCATCAGAGTTAACGTCCCCTTTCCCTGAAGCTCAGTAATAACCCATCACCTCTTTACATCCTCCAGTCCATCACCTCTTCACATCCTCCAGTCCATCACCATCCCACTCCCTCCTCCCATCCCTCAGCTCACCCCTTACCTCCCCTACCTCCCCTACC
>NJES01000633.1:0-10613 GCA_002591395.1 Ophiocordyceps camponoti-rufipedis | reverse complement strand
GATGGAGAGGGGGAGGGGGACGAGGGGGAGAAGATGGGGGGGAGTGTGAGGTTGACTTGATTGGAAGAGATGTTGGAGCGAGGGTTGATGAGCCGAGATGGAGTAAGGGTTGATGGGTTGAGATGTTGGAGTGAGAACTGATGGATTGAGTGGTTGGTATGCGGCCGTGGTAGACGAGTCGGTGACATTTGGATGCATTCTCAACTTTAGTGTATATATAGACATCTCGTACCATTTCCATAATGCATCTCTTCATCTGTATAAACACAGCTCACCCTTCCACGCCTCCCTCTCCAGGAAGCACATCCACCTCCCACCCTCACCATCTCTACGCACCCCTTCCCCCTCACCAAACCCGCCATTCACTCATCCATCTTCCTCTAGCTAACGCACCATCCCATCTTCAGCACACATCGTATTCATACACCATCTACCCCCCAGCCTCTACGCCCATGCCCATCCCCAGCGCCAGCGCCAACCATCTAGAGAAGCCTACACCCTCAAAACGGCAGCCAACCCATTAAGAAGAAAGAAAACGATAGCCATGAGACGCCTCGCCCATTTGTCTGGCGGGTATATGAATAGCAAACTCCTCTCACAAAGGGCAACAACACCGAAAAAGGGAAAAGAAGAAGAAGAAGAAGAAGAAAAGGCTTCATGGGGACTGACTGGTCTCGTCGGGTTTGATACGCTTGGCATCACGTTGCCCCCTCTCCGTCTGCTCTTCGCGCGGTTGTTCGTCCGGGGTGAAGGGGCGCTTCTTCGGATCTGATGCTGGTTCTGGCGAGGGATTCGTGGCGACGGGGGTGAGAGACGGGGCATCAACCTGTTCCAACGAAGAAGCAACGTCCCCCAGCGAAGAAACAGAATCGCCCACCGCAGCAACAAAGCGTCCATCATCCCCATACGCAGCACACAGATCGATCCTCTCCTCCCCCTCGCCAAGCACCCTCATCAACGAAGCCGGAATCGCCGTCGCCAGCCGACAACTCTCCTGACAAGGCTGATAGGAATCCGTATTCCAGCCCTCGTCGGCGTAATTCCTCGCCTCGGCAATCGTGTAGCCCGTGCTGAAACCCTCGTGGTAGGCATCGGGCAGTATGACAATCGTCTCGCCCGGCCGCTGGTCGACGAGCCGGTAAGGAATCCCGAGCTTGTCGAGCTTATCCGGGAAGAAGAACTCGGCGCGGTGGCGCATGAACTGCGAGCAGCCCTTTTCGCGACCCAGGGCCGCCTCGGCGACGTCGACGGCCGTAGCGGGCACCACGATCCAGATCTTGCGGCCCTTGTACAGATGATTCAGCGAGGCGAGACGGAAATCCTCGGCGTGGATCTGAAAGGTGGCGCCAAAGTAGGGACCGCTCTCGTAGACGTAGGGCGTGTGTATGCCCGGGATGATGCCCTTTGTGCGTTCGAGCTTATCGCCCTTGAGCGGATGGATAGGACTCCTCTCGGGAACGCCCGCGTCGCGCCTCTGCGTGGCCGTCCAGGCAGGAACGTCGACACGATAGCGCACGCTGCGCATCTGGCGATCCTTGTTGGTGCGAAAGAGGCGCTTGAGATTCTTGAGCGCCTGCGCAACGCTCTCGGAAAAGTCGCCGCTGACCGAAGACCCGAATTCGCCATCCGAAGGCACGGTGCTGACCTGCCAAAACGTCGTCTTCTTAATCTGCCTGATCTTGTACGCGTTGGCCGACACCCGCTTAGCCGGCTTCTCCGGCACCGCCTCGAGCAAGCTGTCGGGAATAGAAACCTTGAAGCAGCCATCGCGCTCGACGCCCAGATCCCTGGCAAAGGCGAGGACGGCAGGGAAGTCGAGCCACTGGTCGAGCGTAGGCCTCAGATGCAGCACGCGATGGCCATCGACATCATCGAACCCGTACTCGACGTCCGTCAGCCTCGGCGACGTCGCAGCATCCTCGACCTCTCCTCCCACAGCAAGTCCCCTCGCAGACGAAACACCAGGCAGCGAAAGCGCATCGACGGGCGCAACCGCAGGCACCGTAACAGAAGCAGGTCCAAAGACACTGGGCTGCTCACCCCGGCACTCGCCCCCGCCCACTCTCCGCCCTCCGTCAACACCGTCATCGTCGTCCATGGCCAAAAGCCGAGCCGAGCCGAGTCGAGTCGTCTTTGGGCCCTCTGTCGCGGGCGGCTCCGTCTCGCAAGCGCTGTCGAACGCGCGACGTCTCGATGGTGAATCCCGGAATTCGAATTCTCTCTATCGGAGGAAGCGGCAGCAATAACGAGCGAGCGCACGGTAGCGGTAGAAATCGTCGAGTCTCAATCGGCACGTCGTTGAAGAGCGTCTCAGGAATCAACGCCCGTTGGGAAGGGAAGAAAAAATATGTAAAAAGAAGATTGGCCCTTTCTCGATTACACAACGACGTCGCACGATGCAGCAGCAGCGGCAGCAGCAAGGAGCGGCAGGAGCAGACCAAGAGCCGACGTGGGGGCGGGTCGAGCCTTTCCCTTTCCAGTTCTTCTTATTATTTTCCCTCCTTTTATTTCCTTTTTCCCTTTCTTTTTCGTCGTCTTTTCTCTCTCTTTTTATTTTATTATTATCTATTTCTTTCTCTCTTCTTATTCACGAAATATTTCCCTCTCACCAACTCCCGTTCCTCCATCCCGTCTCCGTCTCCGTCTCACTCGGCTAGCCTCTGACAAAATTTATCCGCTCTTCACACTCTGGCCTTGCCATCATCGTCCACTAAAAGTAGGTACACTCTCATCACCATCGCCGCCTCCAGCCCCGTTGTACCGGTACCGTCCGCCCGATCCGGGGAATTCTCCGGGGCGCCCACTCGCCTTTCCCTCCCCCCAGCAACCGCCTCCTCCAGCCTCGTCAGCCTCCCTCTCCAGAGTCACCACCCGTCCGTCTGTGCCACAACAAGTCGCTCTACTTCGGCTTCCTCGGTTCCCCCCCGTCACTTGTCGCCTGCAGCTTCGTGTCTCCCTGCCGCTACAGCAAGGGTCGGTTACCCAGATCTTGCGCATCTGCACCTCGATGCCCATCTCTCCGTCATCCCTGTCCCGGTCCTTTAAGCAAACACGGTATCTTATTCATAGCTCGATAACCGCTACGTATCATCATCCCCATCAATGCCTCCATGGTTCCGTCCTCCATGCCTCGTCGCCTTCCAGCCATTGCAACCGCCACTGCCATTGCCAACAAAGAAAAACCACTTGGCATATATCGACCCCGGCCGAGAAGCAAGTCTTTGCGACGCCCTTGGATGCCCTCTATGCCCCTGTACCGTCTGCGCCTTCACCACCAAGCCGTACCCGTCATGTTATTTCCGGCGAGCCCATTAAGAAGATGATAGGTAGTCCATCGTTGGACAGTTGGTAGTCCGTCATAAGGGAGCTGGCGGTGTCGCACCAAAAAAGACACCCCCAAGGCTCTCGGGGTATCAAAGAGCCGCTCTCGTCCGAGGTGTGACGAGCATCTTTCGGCATGGCATTCACGGCTGGCTTCGTGCTGCCCGTCACTGGCTGCTGGATCCGTGTCTTCGTCTCACAGTCACTCCTTTCCAGCCTCAGGAGCCGCCAAACGCGCCGTACGCTCGCTGCGGCATCCCGTAGCCCTTGAGCCCCATGTAGTCCATGCCGCCGCCGTTGCTCATGCCGTTGCTGCCGCCGTTCTGGTACTGCTCGACCGAGGCGCGCGGCGAGCTGACGGGGCTGTAGGCCGACGACTCGGCGCTGGCCCGCATGTTGCCCATGCCCTGGAACGGCGGCGGCGGAGGCAGCTTCTCCTGCGTGCCGGATGCCTGCGTCAGGCTCCGGGGCGAGAAGAAGGCCGTCGAGTCGACGGGCGTCATGGTGCCGTCGTCGTCGTCCTCGAGCTCGCCCGCCGGCGTCACCCGGATCTTGACGACGCGCAGCAGCTCGACAATGGCAGCCGTCAGGTGCGACGCCGCCGCGTCCAGCAGAGACACGGGGGAGATGCCCGCGCCCGCCGCAAAGTTCTTGGACGCCGTGATGAGGCTGTTGGCCGTCGACGAGACCTTGGCCTTGAGCCTGGCCTGCTGCTGCGCCAGCTCGTCGTCGTTGGGTCCCGCCTCGTCCAGGTCCCTCGTAATGCGCCGGACGCTGACGACGACCGACTTCATCGCCTCCATGACCTTTTCCGGCACCTCCTGTCGCGCCGTCTGCAGCATCTGGTCAATGGCCGTCTGGAACTTGACCACGTGCACGTCCTTGACGAGCCCGCCGCCGCTCAGGAAGCCCTTGTCCCTCACGTACTGCGCCGCGTCCTGATCCCGTGGGAGGCCCAGCGACGACGCTCGCATGTCGCGCGCCTGCGTCTTGGCCCGCTCGTACCGGTTCCTCCAGTCGCGCGCCTCTCGCTCCAGCTGCTCAATCGTCTTCTCCATGGCCGCCTGCTTCTCGTACGTCGCCTCGCTCTGCTGAGACAGCGACCTCATCTCGCGCAGAAACTCTTGCGCCTCGCGTCGAACCTCGTCCGTCACCTGCCGCTGCTGTCGGAGGGACTCGCGGAGCTCGTCGTTTTCTCGCTGTACGTCGGCGCTCACGTTGCCCATCCGTCCGGCTCTCGAGCTCTGCTGGAGGGCCGAAAGCTCGTCCCGGAGCAGTCGCGTCTCTTCGTCGTGGTCCTGGCGCATGCGTTCGAGCTCCTCCTTCATCGACTTATTGAGGCTCTGCGCTTCGGCCAGCTTGTTCTCGAGTTTCAGCCGGAGACCTGATAATTCCTTCTTTTCCATACTCGATGCCGTCGCCAGTGACCTCTCTCCGTCCAAAACGTTGCTCATCTCATCCTCTTTCCTCCTCATGGCATCCTCCATGCCGTCTAGCTTGTCTTGCAACTCCCGGACCTGCGCCTGGTAGTCTTGGATGCGCTTGTCGTTCTGCGTCAAAGGTTAGCTCGCCCTCTGTAAACAGGGATGAAGAATAATTGCGGACCTCGAGCGTCGGACCGCCGTCTCCCATGCGGGCGCTGTTTTGTGCGTCGGCGACTCGCTCCAGGCTAAAGACGTCGCCCCCATCGTCGTCGGCCCCGTTATCGTCGTCCTCCTCGAGCATGGTGCTCTTGTTGGGTACGATGGTATTGTTCTGAGGCTGCTTCGGCATCGGCCGGTTGTAGTCGCCGTTGGCCACGCCGGGGGATGGCGGGATGGAGTAGGGATCGTTGGGAGGGGGCGCTCCCCCGCGGGCAGAGCTCGCGTCAGAGGGCCTTCGCATGCGACTCGGCCCCCTCGGAGGATACGGGGCGCCGTTGACGGGCGTGCCCATGCGGTTCATGGGACCGTTGCGGTTCGAGGCGGCGCTCCCGATACGTGGGATATCTCCGGCGACGAAGTAAGGGAAACGCCTCTCGAGCTCGTGAAAGACATCACCGGCGAGATCTCGGAAGCGCGGGGGTCCCAGCGAAGAGAGCCTCTGACGGGCCTGGTTCCGTTTCGGGTGGAACGACTTTTCGGGGAGGAGGAAAGAGGGAGGCCCATTGGGGATATTCGGGGGCGCGCGAGCCGCAGCCTGGCGGCGCATCAACTCGTCGTAGACATCGGTGCTGAGCTCGTGAAACTGGACAGACGAGAGGCGCAGGAGCTTATCGCGGGCCTTGTTGGGTTGCTGGCGGTTGTTGGCGTCGCGGGTGTTGAGAAAGGCCCTGAGGGCGAGGTAATGTTCTTGGAGGAGGGATTCGTCGATCTCGGTGCGGGCGCTGTTGCGATTGCCCTCACTCCGGGAAGAAAAGAGGTTCGTGCCATTGCTAGAGCGGCCGACCGAGGGCGGTGGCGAGGGTCCTCCGTTGCTCCTGGGCCCCGGGGGGAAGCCACTGATGCTCATATTCCCGTTGGAGCCGCCGGACTGAGGTGGTGATATGAGGTTGCCGCGATTGGCAGAATAGGGGTCGCCTCCTTCCGGGGGGCGGGCTTTCTGGGAAGAGAATGACCATTCGCTTCCGCCTATGGAGATGGGAGACAGCGGCGCATTTCGGCCACCGACGCTCATGATCGGGCGAGGAGACGGAGCCGGCCGGTAAGAGCGTAGCCTCGGAGGAGAGACGACGACGAGACAGGTGGTACTGTGGGCAGTTGTCTTCCCCACCGGCTGCACTGCCCCTGTGGCTCAGTGGTCGGTCAGTGGACGCTCATCAGTGGGTGCTTCGAGGGGAACAAAGAAAAAATGTATGTAGTTAACAAAGCCCGAGGCCTGTTCAGCGCTCGCAGGGAACAGGCGGACGGCAGAGAGAGAGGGAGGGAGGGAGGAGAGGACCAGCGGGGAGAGAGGGCCACGATCCAACAAGGGGAGACGGACTCGACTTGGCTGCTTGCTTCTGCGAGCGTCTTGGAGAAAGATGGCCGAGGCGACGATTGTGAAACGGCCAGTGCGAGGCGACGGCCAGCCAGACTGTGACGAGCCTGGCAGCGGGGACAAGAGAGAGGAGGGACAAAAAAAAAAAAAAAAGGGGGGCGCGGTTGGCAGTCCGGCCCGGGGGCCAACCGGAAATGAGCTGGAAGCACGACGCCCCTGAAGGCCCTGATGGGAGAGAGGCAGTGACTGAGGTTGTATCTACCAGTATTATGAGGTATGTATGATGCTGTCAGCCCGATCGAGACGGACAAAAGGTTAACGAGATTAAGGGAAAGAAAAACTTTTCCATTTTCCTGATGGGATGTCCGTGTATGCCTGTATGTACTAGGTAGGTCGAGGGCAGAAACAGCGAGACAGAAAGAAGCCCGCCTGTAGCCTTCCAGTAGTAGAGGTAGCCTGTAGCCCGCCTGTATGTAGCCTGTAGCCTCCAGGTCACCATGGACCGCCCGTGGAAGAACGGGAGGCCTGAGCTCCCGCGCTCCTGCTGCCCGCTACACCGTGATCCTCCGCTAGGCTGGACGAGGCAAGGCAGGGGTCGCAGGGGGGCGGCTGCTGCCAGGTAGCCTGTATGTAGCCTCTGTGTCGGCTGTGTGTAGCCTGGAGGTAGGTAGGGAGGTCAAGGCACCCGCTCCCATGGATGGATGGATGCGATTGATGGATGGAGCGCTCGGATCACGTCCACTGCGGCGGGTGGCGGGAGGGCTGATGTGGCCGCACTGTGCTGCACTATCAGCTGGCCTCGTCGCGTGTCGCCCGCGCCAGTTAGGAATGATGAATGCCCGAGATGATGATTGCATGGACTCATACCCAGTGCCTACTACCTCCCACATATCCAGGTCGTATCTAGATCCCTCCGGCCGGGCTCCGTCTTCTCCCCGGCCGCCATCTTCCGTCCGGCCTGCTCCGGACGCCACGTCCTTTTGTCTCGCCTCCTAGAAGACCCTTCCCCGTTGCCCTGATACTGAGACTGCCTGCCCGGCATCAAGCATCATCCTGCATATCCATCAGCTGGGCCGCAAACCAGGTCCATCCCCGTCACCGTCACCTACCTACATATTCGTCCAGCCGTCCATGTAAGGGGTCCTTCAGACGAAAGCGGGCTCTTCAACGGCTGTGCCTGTCTCTGCTTTCCTCGCCTCCCTTTGCAAGATGAAGGAGTATCATAATAATACAGCACACATCTGTCGGTATGTACTCGCGCTTTTCCCGTCGCGTCCACTGCCGGCCCCCTTTTAACCCTCTAGGGGCCCAGCCATGTCGAATAAAGTCTTGCCTGACTCTTCTGCTTCGTCCTGCGACATTCCGCATGCATGTATCACTTTCTGCCATTCCCTGCCTCCATCAGGGCACCGTCCATTCACACATAGAGCCCGGCCGACCTCGGTCTTGTCTCGAGACTCCCTCCCTTCCCAGGTCGTCGTCTCTCTCGCCCCGCTCCATGTCTATCTGTGCATGTATGTATCTGTTCCTTGGCCTCATCTCCGCGCCGCAGATGCGAGACATGAGGAGAGCCCCGAGGACAATAAACTCTGCATGCCCTCCCTCCCTCCATGGCCCTCGCCCATCATCCATCGTCCGTGGCCTGGACGTCGCCGTCGCAATGCACGACATCCAGCTGGCAATGGCGCGCAAGCCGCAAGCGAGCAAGGATCGACTCCAGGACCCTTCAGGCGTGGCATACATACATACCCACGTCCCTTCCCGAGGAGCGGCAGGGTGTCACAAACAGCCCGTCTGTCAAGCCATGACCCCCCCGTCCGTGCCCCCGTCGTCGACGGGAAACCATAATTCTCTGTTCGCGGCATGTTCCACCGTGCCAAGTCGAACCCGATCCCGGCAACGTGTCTTGCTCGGCTGTGCCTGAGACCATCAGAACCAAGCCAGCGTCCACGTCGCTGGAAGATGCGGCCAACGTTCCTGCCAGGCGCCCAGAATCTCCGGCACTCGCTCGTCAAAGCTGGCTCGGCCCGCCGCGCTTCCGCTGTCAAACGTTGCCGAGCCCATGGCTTCCCGTTCCTCGACGGCGGCGGCGTTGAGCGAGTTGGCAAGGTCGAGGATGCCCTGACCACCGACATGAGCCTCTTCGTGATTATCCTTGATATCGACGTTGATGACATGAACAGGGCGGTTCAGCGGGGAGCCCCTGCTCAGGAGGTCGTCGATGACGGCGTCCCAGCAGCGTTCCTCACAGGTGAATACGACATCCACGACGCCGCCCTCGGTGCCTTCGAAACCGCGGTCTTTGACGTGCTGCAGACGCGGGAGACCGACAGCCCAGTCCTGCCACCTCTCGGGTCCCCACTTGACCTCTCTGTTCCTGTCCAGCATGTTGAGGATGCCATTGTTTCTATACAGCCGCGGGTCCTTGGCCTCGAGCTCCTTGTACATGCTGTCGTACGACGTCTTGTTGAATTGGTAGACGTTTGGCTGCGTAATGGTCGGCCCGGGCAGCCGCACCAGGGAGCCGGTGCCAAAGGAGATGACGGGGTAGTTGGCTTGGGAGAGCCGCAGATGGGCCTCCATGGAACTGACGTCGTCGTCAGCAACCTGACCTGGCTACGAAATGGGCGACCGGCTTACCGATTCTGATTACTGGCACAGACGGTGCAGAATTTCAGCTTGAAAGAGCCCGGCGCATCTTCAGAGCCGTTTGACGCCGAGGCTGCCGCCGCCGAAGAGCCGTTGACCGACTCCATCAGGCAGTTACACGGGAAAGGTTGCGAGGCGGGAGATTGGCTTTGCGCATTACTCGGGGACGATGATGCAACTAGGGCTGAAAAGCATGTCAGATGATGCCTGAAAGCGAGGATGAAGCAGAGCAAGGGGCAGTCCAGAATCAGAAGAAAAAAGCGTATGATGAGTCGTCAACAGCGAATGTATGGTTCAGACAGCTCCAATGTATGGTCATCACTGAAAGGAGTGAGTGGCGCAGAGCCGTGAAGCGTGAAACTCACCCTCGTCTCTTGTGCTTTCGAGGCTGGTTCAGAGAGACGCCGTGGCGTCAGGCAGACGTTTTCCGTCTCGACCTTGGGCGGCTGAAAGGGCAGAGCCCTCTGTTCGCGTGCAAGATTCCGGGCGAGGAAAAATGGGCGAGAGTTGGGGTGTGGCCGGTGCAAGGAGCGCATCGGCTAAACGTCGGTCCAATGTCGGGCGGACCAATATCGGGACGGTGATTCTTCGGGCGATGATTGGGCGCCGCGAGCTGGGCGTGTGCGACGGCGGTTCGGGCACCAGACTGGACGATGGACTGGATTCTTCTGCCAGCAAACGCCTCAAGCGAATGTGCCATGAAGGTGCCATGTGTCATTGGCCGGCTGGGAAGCCTGAAACATCTGATGATATAATCGGGCGTCGTGAGTGGCGGAGATGGTGCAAGGTGAGGTGGCCTAAAAATAGGCGCGGCGGGATGGCGCACGCTGGGCTCTCAGCGGCCACAGCATCGCTCACCGCATCCAGCTTGACTCGAGTCGTTCACGTGGGTTTCGTCGTGCAACTTTCCACGCGGTGGCGCCTCCGTGTCGCTGTGTGAGGGCGTGAGTGCGTCCTGAGTGAGGTGCTTCCTGTGCGCCCTTGTGTCCCAGAGGCATCCCCTGTCTCGGTCGGCCTCCTCGTCAGCCGCTGACTCGCTGCGAGCCCCCAAAATCCTGTCCTCCATCCATCCTTCACCTGGGAACTCTACCTAGATACTTCGTACGAATACCTAGTAGTATATTCGTACAGAGGCTCGCTCACGTGCCTGTGCCAGGTGTCCATCCATCGAGGAATATTCGTAGAAGCGTTCCCCACCATCTTTATCTTGCCCTTTTGGGCTTGCCCCTCCCGCCTCTCCTTCTCTCTTCCTCTCCCTCTCTTTTCCCGCAAGAATTTTCATCCCAAGAAAACCAAAATCATCAACGGCGCTTTTTAACGGTGGTCTCGCAGTTATCCGTCGACTTATTGCTCGCGCTTACCACCAGGAGGCTACCGCCATCCCGCCTAGCTCCTTGCTTCGACCGCTCTTCTCTTCACCGTCTCCGAGCCAACATCTTTCTCATTACCGCCCTCTCTCGCCCCCCCCCCCCCCCCCCCCCCCCCCCCCCCCCCCCCCCCCCCCCCCCCCCCCCCCCCCCCCCCCCCTCCCTCTCCCCCCCTCCCCCTCCCCCCCCCCCCCCCCCCCCCCCCCCCCCCCCCCCTCCCTCCTCCCCCCCCCCCCCCCCCCCCCCCCCCCTCGCCCCTCTCTCCCCTTCCCCCCCCTCCCCCTCCCCCCCCCCCCCCTCCCTCCCCCCCCCTCCCGC
>NJES01000632.1:0-10676 GCA_002591395.1 Ophiocordyceps camponoti-rufipedis | reverse complement strand
CAACAACAACAGCTTCAACAGCAACAACATCATCATCAACATGCTCATCAACAACAACAACAACGTCTCCCCCCCACTCCCCCCCGAAGCCCCCCCTCCGAAGCAGACGACTCCCTCCCCTCCCTCCAAGACTTCATCACCCAGCTCGTCGTCTCCTCCAACGTCCAGGTCCCAACCCTAATGTCAACCCTCGTCTACCTCACCCGCCTCAAGTCCAAGCTCCAGCCCATGGCCCGCGGCCTCCGCTGCACCACCCACCGCATCTTCCTCGCCTCGCTCATCCTCGCGGCCAAGTACCTCAACGACAGCTCGCCCAAGAACAAGCACTGGGCCAACTACACCCACGTCACCACCGAGTCCTACTCCTTCGGCTTCAACCGTACAGAGGTCAACCTCATGGAGAAGCAGCTGCTCTTCCTCCTCGACTGGGAACTCCGCATCGATGAGGCCGATCTCTACCGCGAACTCGACCCCTTCCTCGACCCCCTCCGTCTCCGAATCGTCGAACGTCACGCCCGCAAGATGCGCCAGCGCGACGAGAAGCGCCGCCAACAGCAACAGCAACAACTCCAGCAACAGCAGGACCCTTACTCTCGCTACTCCAGCCCAACCTCGTCCTCCACCTCGAGAGCCTCCTCCCGCTCCCGCGCCGCTGGCTCCCTCTCCCCCCCCGGCCTCGCCTACAGCAGCTCCTCGAGCTCCTACGCCTCCTCCGTCTCCTCCAGCCGCCAGCAGTCCCGCTCCACCACGCCCCTCGCCTCCGACCCCTGCAAGCCTCCCCCCTGCGACTCCCCCGTCGAGATCGTCGTCGACGCCGGCAGCCTGGCCTACGACCTCACCCCCGAGGACTACCTCCAGCTGCAAGAGTCGTCGGCCAAGAAGCGTCATAAGCGCGGCGTGTGGGGGCGTCTGCTGGGCGGAGCCGTCGCCGTTCGCTAAAGGCCATGTTTTCTCCCCTTATTTCCTTTGTCTCTTTTCCATCTCGAGTCTCGTCATCATCTCTCTTGCGCCTTCGCCACACGGATTCATCAAGGGGGCGAGAAAAAGGGCACTCGCCCCTTTGGTCCGTCACGAGACGCCCTCACCTCGCCACTAATAAAGGCCCGTCCGACAAGCGCGCCCCTAATACTACCTGTACAGCCTATTTGTCACCATATCATCTCGGAGTCGATCTCTGTTCTTTTCTCTTCTTCGAGCCAACCCTTTTCTCCCTCATCTTCTTCTACTTCTTCATTTCCCCTTCATCTCTTCTTTCTCATCATTTTCTTTTCTTCTCTTTGTCCTGGCGCTGGGAAATACCTCTTCGGATCTGGTTTCTTGGCTAAAATGGCCGCAGACAAGAGCGTCTGGCGTTTTTTTTTTTTTTGGGAATTGGAATTGGAATTGGAATTGGAATTACAGGACGGGGACAAACGGGACTCTCGGATGGCACACAAGACGTGCCAATTTTTCTTCCTCTTCTTCTTCATTTTATTTGTCCCAAATTACCCTCCCATATTCATATATATACCATCCATCTTCACCATCCACCGCAATACCCTCATCTCCAGCCCCGTAACCAACCCCCCTTTCCCAGCCCAGCCCAACCACAAAGCCACCGTAAGAACAAGAGGGCGAACCCACCAGCTCCCTCAATGCGAAACCTCCCCCCAATTCTAGTCCTCCGTCTAGAAAACTACTAAAGGGGGCGTGTCGCTAGTAAGGGATGGGTTTTTTTTTTTAAAAAAAGGGAAACGAACGAGGAGGCCCATGACAAATGCGCTTTCTCATCAGGGCGCTTCTCGCCGCCCCCGAGGCTAAACCGCAATCTGACGCCGGGAGAGTCTTAAGGGAGAGCGCTAGATGAGAAAGGGAAGCTGAAAGTCTTTTTTTTTTTTTTTTTTTAATGCCCTTTGCTTGAGTGAAGGCGTTTGCGTGTCGTCGGGAAGGGGGAGCAGGCAAGGGGCAACAAGGGGTAGGGGGGTGTTGATGCTAAGGGGTTGGCGGCTTCAGGGGGCTCTTCACGGCTTGGGCTGAAGGTATGGCGTGTGTGATGGGGATTTGCGAAGGGGAAAGGGGAAGCTGAGGAACTGGGTTTTTTTCTTGCCTACTTGTTCCATAGACAGGCAAGATACTATAATATCATGCATCGGTAATGAATCCCTTAGGAGCGTACAAAGTAGCTAACAAACGAAAGAAAATAATACGTCGACGAGGGTGTGTTCCCCCCCCTCCGTTATGCACGGCCCCACCTACGGCTCCGCCCGGTCCCGGTCCCCGACCCCACCGGCCCCCACCGGCCGGCGCCTCCGGAAGCCGAGCCAAGGGAGGTCGAGACGGAGGCACAAGCTGCTAAGGACGACGCTGATGCTGGAGAGAGCCATGGCGAGGGCGGCCCAGACGGGCTTGAGCTGGACGTGGTCTCCGGACGAGGTGCGGACGGGCCAGAAGCAGCCGGCTGCGAGGGGCACGGCCAGCATGTTGTAGACGAGGGCCCAGGCGAAGTTGACCTTGATGCGGGAGAGGACGGCTGAGCTGAGGTCGAGGAGCGTCACTACCGCCGAGAGATTCGAGGTTGCGAGGACGAAGTCGGCGCTGGAGATGGCCACGTCGGAGCCTGAGCCGATGGCGATGGCCACGTCTGCGCGTGTGAGGGCTGGGGCGTCGTTGATGCCGTCTCCCACCATGGCCAGCATGGCGCGACGGCTCGAGTAGCGGTGACGCGGCAGTCTGAGCTCAGAGGGACCCTCCTGATGGTCGTCGTCACGGGCGGTGGTGTGCATCGTCGCCTGCAGCATCGTCACCTGAGCCGCCTTCTCTGACGGAAGCACCTCGGCCAGCACTCGTGACGGCGATATGCCGACTTGCTGCGCCACCGCCCGTGCCGTCGTCTCGTTGTCGCCCGACAGCATCCACACCTGCGTGCCTCGCCGTCCGAGGGCCAGCACTACAGCCCGGGCTTCGGGTCGAACCGGGTCTGACACGGCCAGTGCCGCCGCCAGCTTCCATGCTCCGTCTTTGGCCCTCGTCGCCACCAGCGCCACCGACTTGGCCTCGGCCTTCCATCCGGCCAGCGCGTCCATCATCGGAGGCGACAGCGGCACCGACAAGTCCCGCATCAGGTGCTCGTTGCCCACCGCCAGCTCCGTCTCCCGCTCCTTGAACTCGGCCCTCATGCCCTTGCCCGGGAGCTCCTCCACTCGGGCCAGCGGTGCGGCCTCGACGTCGGCGCCGCAGAAGCGAACCACGGCCCTCGCAATCGGGTGTCCGCTGTTCTCCTCTGCCGCTTTGAGTCCGGACAGCAGAGACCGCTCGTCGACGATGGTCTCGTCCGGGAACATGACCGAGTCGGTGATTCGAGGCTCGCCACCCACCGTCAGCGTGCCCGTCTTGTCGAAGACGACACAGTCAATCTTGCTGGCCTTTTCAAACGCCTCACCGCCTCCCTTGGCCAGGATCCCGCTCTGAGCCGCGATGCCACCACCGACGAAGACGGCCGTCGGTGCCGCCAGCGCCAGACCGCACGGGCAGGCCACGACGAAGACGGCGATGGCGAACTGAAAGGCAAACGGGCCCGCTCCGCCCGACCGCTCCAGCTCTTCGGCAGACACCCGGCCCGTAGCCGCCAGCGTCAGCCACACCATCCAGGTGACGACGGCGATGAGCGTGATGACGGGAACAAAGTACGACGTCAGCAGATCCGCCACCTGCTCGACCGGTGCCCTCTTCGTCTGGCCCTCGCGCACCACCTCGACAATCTGATCCAGCATCGATCGCCCGCACGTGCCCGTCACTCGTACCGTCACGGCGTCCCCCTTGTTCACCGTGCCGGCAAAGACGTCGTCGCCAGGGCCCTTCTTGATGGGCCGCGACTCACCCGTCAGGCTCGACTCGTCTAGATTCGTATCGCCCGTCAGGATGACACCGTCGGCCGCCGGTGAAGACCCGTTGGGCACCCGGATCACGTCGCCGTGTTCCAGAAGGTCGACTCTGACCACCGTCGTCCGCGCGTTGCCCAGCTTGTCCGTCTCGACCAGCATCGCCGTGCTCGGTCGCAGCTTGGCCAAGGCCTCGACCGCGTCGCCCGTCTTAGACTTGCTGTAGCCTTCGATGAGCCGACCGCCGAGCAGGAAGAGCGTCAGGAAGACGACCGAGTCGAAGTAGAACCGCTCATCGGGCACGCGCGTCTCGCGCCTGATGGCCGCCGCCAACATCTCGCCCACCGACGACAGGTAGGCAATCGTGGTACCGAGCGAGATGAGCATGTTCATGCTGCCAAACTTGTAGAAGCGCTGCAGCAGCGGAGTCCGGCTATTGCCACGCCATAGCGTACGGATCTCCTTGACGGCCCTCACGTGGAAGACGTCGGCGGCAAACAGATAGACTGGCGTCGCGAGCAGGCAGAGCATCACCACGTTGCGACTCAGGCCCGACGTCCACGGCTCCATCAGCCAGCGGCGCACGGGGTCCGTCTTCGCCACCAGGGTCATGTATACGATGCCGAGCACAAACGACGGGATGGCCAAGACGGCCGTGAAGACGAAGCGGCGGAAGAGCTGATGCTGGTGTCGCGCGCGGATGGCCCTGGACCGCTCCTCGAGCGTGGGCGGGTGGTAGACGGAGGCGCTGAGCGACGGGTCCGTGGCCTCGATGGCGCCCAGGATGTGCCGGATCGTCAGCCGCGGTACGTCCGGGAGGTAGCGGACCCGGACCCGGGGCAGCTCCGGCGTCGGCTCCTGCAGAATCTCCACCTTGCCGGGCCCGAGGTTGCGGAGCGACTGGCAGATCCTGTCCGGGCAGCGCGGGCAGAAGATGCCGTCGACCTGCACCTCGACCTCGCGCTCGTCTGCGGCGCGGCGCTGCTTGTTGAGGTCGACGACGGTGTCGAGGACGGCGTCGTAGCCGAGGTTCTCGATGGCGTTGACGATGTCTTGGGCGCGGTCTGGATCGGTAAAGTCGACCGTCGCGCTGTTTGAGACGAGATTGACGACGATGCTCGAGACCCAGTTGTTCTTGCGCACCTCGCCGGTGATGGTGTTTACGCAGACGGCGCACGTCATGCCGCCGATGGACAGCGTGGCGCGCATCAGGGGAGCCGTCTCGTTGTCGTTGGGAACCACGAGACCCTCCAGGGGCGCCGTCGCCGTCGTCGTCGGGCTGCCTTGCTGTGTGCTAGAGGCGAGAGACAGGGTACGGACGAGACGGACGCGGTCCTCTGACGTGTCGTCTCGCAGATCTCGGCCGGCAGCCGACTTGCAGGCCTCGCAGTTCTTGAGGTGAGCTGCCGCCCTCTCGGCCGGATCCGGAGCCGACGACGCCCTATTCCGCCAGAGTCGCGACCAGAGACCAAAGGTGCCGTAGCCCGCGGCCGGTGCTGCGGCGCAAAGGGGCTGTTCGGGCCGGGCCACGGCGTTCAGCTCGGCGGCCGGCGCGGCAGACGAGTCGACGGCACAGATGTCGAAACCAACGTCGTTGAGCGTCCTGCCCATGCTGCGGACAAAGTCTGGCGAGGCATCCTCGTGCTCGACGGTAACGACCGACGTCACCACGTTGGGCGACACCCATAGCACCTTGGGGCCGTACTCGTCCTGCAGCAGACGCTTGATGAGGGCGACGCACGAAGGGCAGTGCAGATTGCCCAGCAGGTAAGAAGTCGTGACTGTCTTTGAAGGCGGTGCCATGGCGGCGCTCTCAACGACCAGACCAGGCCGGTAGTAACACTAGGTGGCTGAAGACGGACCAAGGATACCCGTGATATCGGGCCACGAGACGTGATGAAGGCGACGAGGCGAGATGGAATCTGCCAGAGCAAACCAGAGGAAAACTCTGCCGGATTCAACCCTACCTATATGTACCAACAATCCGCAGCCAGCTGTTTGCGCCTCGGCGGGGAAGAAGAACGCACAAATGTCGCAGCCTGGAGGCCTTCGTATATTTCCGCATGGGAGGGAGGGGCACAGCACGCAGGCAGGCCTGACCGAGATGTATCCGTCCAGTGAAGAGGAAGCCAGGCCGCGTCGACGCCTTCAACGTCTTTATTGATTCTCTGGTGACGCGACTCGAGGAATGCGCCGATTCGCCCCTTTTTTTGTTTTCTTCAACTCGTCTCTCGCTAGCGGTCGCCAAGGCTAGTGAGTAGGGAAGCAAACGATACCGAGCAGCGTCACGAGCTAGTCTCGACACGAACGCGCGAGAGCCGGACGAGTGGCGCGACCAGCATCCCATCTGGAAAAGGATTGATCGACCGGGCAGAAAAGAAAAGCTGGTGAAGGCAGCGTCACGTGCTCGTGTCTTCCGTAAGCAGCAACCGTCACCGAGAACTCACACGGCTCCGTCGCTACAGCTGGCCGCGTCGACGAACAGTGCGAGACCAGCCCCATCCTAGTCTCTCCCCATCCGCCAATCAGCGTCGTCGCGCATGACGAATGCGGAAGCGCGACCTTCAACTGCTACCGCCACCGGCAGATGGCCATGTCTCCCCCGTTCTCTATCGTGACGCAAACTCCAAAATCTCCCGTCTACCGCTTCCAACCCGCACCTACTCCACTCCTTTCTCCTCTTCCCCACGCTCATCCGCCCAGGTAAACTCGGATCTTTCTCTCCGGCCCATCGGCCTCCGCGAATCGGCAAAAGTGGGCCTCCCGCGTGGAGACCAGGGTTCTTGCATCATTGCCGCTAAGCCCCTTTCGGCAACCGTCAATTGCGTGATTCGCCCCGACCTCATCGTCACCGTTGCTCCCAAGGGAGATCTCTCTTATTATAATCTCACAATATTGAGTCGTCTTTCCCTCCCTCGGCTGCCTCCTTTTCTCCAGCTGCCCTGGGCTCGATACCTCTTTGCGTCTGTGTCCATTCAACTCCACACCTTCGTCTGACTGCCTCTCCTCATACCTCTCCGTCCGGCTTCATCTCCCCCCGTCGGCAGACCATGTCCCTCCACGCGCGAGGAGCCGACGGCCGCGAGCCCAGCCGTCAAGACGACGTCCTCCCGTCGGCTCTTCCTTTCGGCCGAAACGTCAGCCTGGCCTCCGTCTCCGGCCCGGCCTACGTCACCGCCCAGCTCCTCGTCCAGCAGGTGGCCTACCAGCTGTCCGACAACATCTACTCGTACTCTCCCGAGACGTTCGACCTCGGAGCCGCCGCCAGCCGATGGGCCGCCGAGGCTGAACGCAACATCCACGATCGCGTGCCTTCCGTCCTGCCGCTCCAGGCCCGGACCGGCGCCGGCGCCCTGGCCCTGGGATATGTCTTCTCTCCCGACTTCCCCGTCGACCGGAGACACATTCCGCAGTCGCTGCTGGCTCCTTCAGGCAGTCTGCGGCATCTGCGTGCCACCCTCGATCAGCTCTCGTTGCTGTACGGCCTGTCCAGCCCCTTTGTCGCCCACGTTGCCGCGGCCGACTACGTCTCCAACGGCCGGCTCGTATCCAATTACGACGGTGTACTGAGGCTGGCCGAGGATCTGGGTCTGGGCCTCGTCGCCACGTCGTCAGCTTACGAGGCCCAGCACATGTCGCTCTTCTCCACCCTCCTCGCGGCCCTGATGCCTACCATCCACGTCTACGACGGCATCCGCGTCGCCAGGGAGACGCTGCGCGTTGTCGACGCCCTGAGCGAGGCCGGCGTCAACGACGTCTACGCCCCCCTGGCCGCCCAGATCCGCGCGCTTAACCCGCGTCTGGATACGGCCGGCAAGGCCCTCGAGCTTCTGCGGCTGTTCAACGATCAGCTCGGCACCGTCTATGCCCCCTTTGAATATCACGGCCATGACGCGCCGGATCTCGTCGTCGTGGCCTTTGGCAGCGTCGAGAGTCAGGTGGCCAAGCACACTCTAGGCCGGCTTGCGGCCGACGGCGCCAAGGTCGGCATCGTCAACGTCCGTCTGTACCGGCCCTTTGTCGAAGAAGCCTTCCTCGCCGCCGTGCCGTCAAGCACTCGCACCTTGGTCGTCCTCGGCCAGGTCTCCGACGAGGCCGCTGTCTCCGACGAGGCCGTCCACTCGGCCCTCCATGCCGACGTTCTGACTGCTGTCAGCTTGTCTGGCGCCTTTGACAGCGAGCCGAGTGTCATCGACGTCAAGTACGCCCCGGCCCAGCCCGTGACCCCCCGGTGGCTGGTCCAGGCTCTGCGCGATGTCACTGGCGATGAGAACCGGCTACCGCTCGAGCTGCCGTCGCTCGTCGCCGCCCAGCAATACGTCTTCTGGGACGCCGACAACTCGGCTGCGGCGCGGGCGCCCGTCGTCATTGGCAAGGTCCTATCACGGGAGTCGACGACCAACGTCCACGCTCACACAATGTACGACAACCTCATCCAGGGCGGCGTCATGCGGACCGATCTGCGGGCCTCCAGGAGGGCTCTTGAGGCGCCCTATGCGGTGGAAGAGGCCGACGTGACTGTCGTCGGCGACGAGCGGCTGCTGAGCGAAGTCGACATTCTCGCCAATGTGGCTTCTCAGGGCGCCAAGGTGCTCCTGAGGCTTCCCAACTTCAAGCTCGAAGACGTGGAGAAGCGACTTTCCGCAGGCTTCCGGCAGCGTGCCTTCGCCAAAGGAGTTGATCTCTTCGTCCTCGACACGTCGCATTCTCCCGCGCTGGAGCGTGACGGACTCGCGGCGGAGCTGTTGCTGGAGCTGTCGTTTTTGAAAATCGCCCAACCTTGGATGTCGATGCAAGACATGGCCAAGCGTCTCGGAGACGAGGCTCACGAGCCGACGCTGCTGCCGGAGTGCATCGACGCCGTCGACAAGTGCCTCTCCAAGCTTGATGTGCCGGCTGCCTGGGGCGAGGCAGACTCTTCCCTGCCGGAACTGAGGACGACCATCGATACCAACAGCTTCGTACCCTTTGAAAAAGCGGAAGCCGAGCCGGATTCGACGGCTCTCGGAGACTGGCGGTCTGCAGCCAAGGGGCTCGTTTTCAAAGAAGCGTACGAGACACAGACGCGGCTGCGGCCAGACCTAGCCGTCAAGACGGCAACGATCCACGTCAAGGAGAACCGACGGCTGACACCAATCGAGTATGACCGACACATCTTCCATCTCGAGTTCGACCTGGGCGACTCCGGGCTCACGTACAAGATCGGCGAGGCGCTGGGGATCCACGCGGACAACGACGAGGAGCTGGTAGACGACTTCATCCGGTGGTACGGCGTGGATCCGTCAGCGCTAGTGCAGGTGCCCTCGCGCGAGGACGCAGAGGTGCTCGAGGTGCGTACGGCCCGGCAGGCGTTGGTGCAGAACGTCGACGTGCTGGGAAAGCCGCCCAAGCGCTTCTACGAGGCGCTGGCGGAACACGCGACGGACGAGACGGAGCGGCGCAAGCTGGCGGCTCTGGGAGGGACCGAAGCTGCGGCCGAGTTCAAGCGGCGGAGCGAGTCGGATACGGCGACGTACATGGACGTGCTGGACGAGTTCCGGTCGGCTCGGCCGGCTCTCGGCGAGCTCCTTCGCATGGTCGGTCCCCTCAAGCGTCGCGAGTACTCGATCGCTTCGGCGCAGGCGGTGACGCCCAACTCGGTGGCGCTCATGGTCGTCGTCGTCAGCTGGGTCGACTCGCGCGGACGGACACGACACGGGCAGGCCACGCGCTACCTCAGCCGGCTGCAGGCCGGAGCAGCGGTGACGGCCTCGGTCAAGCCGTCAGTCATGAAGCTGCCAGCGTCCGACACGTCGCCACTCATCATGGCCGGCCTCGGCACCGGCTTGGCCCCCTTCCGCGCCTTCGTCCAGTACCGGGCCATGCAGAAGGCTCAGGGCAAGCAGATTGGCGCCATCCTGCTGTACCTGGGCTCGCGCCACCAACGAGAAGAGTATCTGTACGGTGAGGAGTGGGAGGCCTACCTGGCGGCGGGAGTCGTGACGCTCCTCGGCAGCGCCTTTTCGCGCGACCAGCCTCACAAGATCTACATCCAGGACCGCATGCGGCAGACGCTCGACGACATCATCCAGGCCTACGTCCGAGACCAGGGCAGCTTCTACCTGTGCGGGCCGACGTGGCCCGTGCCGGACGTGACCGAAGTATTGCAGGAAGCCATCGCGGCCGAGGCCAGGGCTAGCGGCAGGAGGCTGGATGCCAAGAAGGAGATTGAGAAGCTCAAGGACGAGGGTCGCTATGTGCTCGAGGTGTACTGAGCGTCTTGAGTCGTACTTGGGACTTGTGGTATCGCATCATATCGTATCGTATCGTATCGTATCGAACCTATGTAAGGCGGCATGGCATGTTGGTCGAGATGATGAAGTCATGACAAGGTGGTCAAATCTCCGAAGATGAAAAAAAAAAAAAAGAAAAATATCATCATCTCCCCCCCCCCCCCCCCCCCCCCCCACCCCCCTCCCCTCCCCTCCCCCCCCCCTCCCCCCCCCCTCCCCCTCCCACGCAAAATAGACACACAAGTGAGCTTGTAAAAAAACTTTGCCCCTCCCCCCGACGCTGTGCGAGGCGCACCACGCACAATTTATCTCCGGGGTCCCCCCCCCCCCCCCCCCCCCTCCCCCCCCCCCCCCTCCCCCCCCCCCCCTCCTCCCTCCTCTCCCTCCCCCCCCCCTCCCTTTTCCCCACCTTCACCTCCCCCCGCACAGGGAACGGGAGAACTCCGTGGTCCCCCCTTTCTTAAAAAAAAAAAAAAACATACACAACATACAAAAGTCATATCCACAACACCAACGACGTCAAAACACACACAACATATCCTCATAA
>NJES01000631.1:0-10733 GCA_002591395.1 Ophiocordyceps camponoti-rufipedis | reverse complement strand
TGTGGTTGTGTGTTTGATGTGTGGTTTTTTGTTTTTGAGGGGTGCGTCGCCCAGGGGATCTTACGTGCTCTTGTGGGGGGGAGGGGTGAGGGGGTAGAAGGGGACGGGGTGGTGGGGGGGGGGGGGGGGGGGGGGGGTGGGGGGGGGGGGGGGTGGGTGTTTTTGGGGGGGGGGGGGGGGTTTACTGTTTGAGTCTGTTTGGGGAGTTTATCTTGGGGATGGGACGGGATGGGATGGGTTCAATGGGATGGGGTGAGTTAGGATGGGATGCTGGGTTTGGTGTTTGCTTTGGGCATGGGTCTTTGCTTGGGGAGGTGAAGAGTGGTAGTTTCCCTTGAGACCTGGAAATTAAGCTATATCCTCGCATTGAACATAGGAAGCGAGAGCTACATATCCAACCTCTATATCTCGAGAGATTCGCTTGCTGGGCCGCAACTTCAGTCTCCATCTTGAGCTGAGCTATTTTACCTGATATTTCCATTTGCACTTTGACTCGACGTCGTCTACAGTCATCTCCCGAGTAAGTCATGCAACGTCTGCGCGAGTTGGAGTATATCCATAACACTAACCTGCGCTGCTAATGGGGTATATCTGCTCAGCTCCTCTTCCTGCGCTGTGACTCCTGCTCAGACGAGCATCTACCTCCCCTCCCATCGAGATATCCTCTCTAGCTCTATTCCCTTACAAGATGGATTCTTCAACTCTATCCCCCCAAGATGGATTCTTCAACTCTATCCCCCCAAGATGCATTCTTCAACTCGCCGAATCAAGACATGCATCAACACACCCCAAACTCTACATCTACACAAGACTCCAACCCCTTCTCCTCAACCACAACCACCATCCTCCCCAACCATCTCCTCGCCATCACAATACCCCGACATCCCATCCCGAACCCAAGCCCAACGGTCCCCCCAAGCAGACAAGCCTGCCAAAAGCACCTCATGCAAAGTGCCCAGCCTCCCCGACATTCTCGCCTCTTTCACCCCGATCTGATAGCATCAAACCCCTGGGCGATAACATACGAATACAACCCAACCAAGCTCAGCACTCGTCCTTCACGCGTCCCGTCAGCCTCGCTCGGCCCTCGTTCCCCCGACACAGACGGGAGTCATCAGGCAAAGAAAAAAAAGAACCGGACAGCATGCCTCCGATCCCCTTCCCCGATCCAACCAATACCCCTTGCAGTCGAGGTCATCATTCCTGCGAATCACGTCGGGAGACAACTCGGCCGCCCTCGCACGACAGAGGCAGCAGCTGTGCAACCGGGGAGAAGCCAGCCCTGCGAGGGTAAGTGGACGGCATGATTTCGCGCGTCGTTGCACCATTTGCGTGAGCCTTTCTATGCTCTACCAACAAAAGAGCGATGAGACAACTCCCGTGGTATTCCAACAGACATCCGGTAAAGGACAGATGAACCACAAGCCGTACATGATAGACAGACAGACAGACAGACAGACCAGACCAGACCAGACCAGACCAGACCAGAAACAAATTCCTCCGTTGCATCTTTCGTCATTCGTAAGGATAAAACAGCGAACACGACGACGACTCCTCCCATGCCCCCAAACCCATTTCTCCCCCTTCCAAAAACGCCATCGAAACAATGTCCCTCTCTCGCTCACGCGTAGGCCGCGCTGGTGCTGCGGTGCGACGGCTTCTCGTAGTAGCTGCTCCACTTGATGTCGTTCTGGTCGTACCTCTTGGACGTCTTGACCTTTGTGAATGTCGGCATGTAGCTGCTGCCTTCGCGGCTCGGTCCCGGCCGGCCCTCGCCCGAGTAGTAGCCGTCGGCGTCGAGACGGCGCGAGTACTGGCTTTGGAACTTGGTCCGCCCTCCGTCTATCTGATAGTGGGAGACGTTCTCCACGCGGCCGTCGCGGTTGACGCGCTGCTTTCGCATGTGGTAGGTCACGTCTTCGGGGTCCGACTCCTCGTCGATCTGAGGCTGCATCCGGGACCGATCGCGGCCCCGCTGAGCCGACTCCGGGAAGCCGGACATGGTCTGTGACCTCTGTACTCCCGGCGGGGGCCGTCCGCCGTAGCCGCCTTCCATGAGGGGCGCCGTGCCGGACCGATGTAGCTCGCGCCGAGGAGGCGATCCGGGCCCGACGGCCGACTTGGCAAACTGCGCCGTGTGACGGGTCGGAGGCGAGCCGGTCGGCATTGCCGCCTCGTCCCGGTGCGACCTTGGCTTGGCCGAGACGGTGGCGGCGGCTGAAGCGGCGTCGGCCGATGAGCGTCGAAACTTGCCGCCCGATCGGCGACCGTCGTCTTCGGCGGGCCCCTGCGTCGGAGGGGGCGTCGGTGCCGGCACGGGCGCGTTCACGTTTCGGCCCGGCTGATACGTCTTGGACCGCTGGAGGCCGGGGGGGCCGCTGTTCTTGGTCCTCTCGATATACGACTGGGCGTAGTCCATGGCCGTCGTGTACGACCGCTGAGGGGCCGAGAGAGGGGGCATGGATGATGGTGCCTCTTCTTCTCGGCCCGACGATCGGTCTCGCCTGTTGTCCTCGTACCGCTTGCCTCCGCCCGTCTTCTTCTTGTCCGACTTGGAGGATGGGGGGAAGGGGTCGTCGATGGGCTCGATGTAAGGCGGCTTGTTGGAACGCTTCTTGTCGTCGGCTTCGCGTCTGAGCTCCTTGTCGCGCATCTTTTCGCGATGCTTGCGCTCGGCTCGGCGCAGCTCCTTGGCTTCCTTGGCCTCCTTGGCCTCTCGTTCGAGCCTTCGAGATTCTTCTTGCGCCTTGCGACGTCGTTGCCTTTCCTTTTCTCGCTCACTGAGCTCTTGGTTCCTTTCGCGTTCCCTCTCGAGCTCGCGCTTGGTAGGTCTCTCGCCGTAGCTCGTCTCTCGTCGTGATGGGCCGGTGTCGAAGATGCGAGGCCCGCGCGATACGTCGTCATCCCACGAGGGCCGAAATGTGTAGCCCTTGACGTGAGGAGGCGGACGGTTGCGTGCCGTGGGCGACTGGGGCTCGGCCGTATAAATGTTGAACTCTTTGGGTGCCGTTCGGGGCGTGCCGGTATTGGCCTTGGCCTGGTATAGCATGCACAGCTCGAGCAGCCTGACCTGATCATCGTACTTGCGGCGCTTGGCCTCGTCCGAGAGCAGCTCGTAGGCCTGCTGAACCTTTTGGAACTCGTCCTGCTTCTCGGCCTTGAGGCGCGGATCCTGGACCTTGTCGGGGTGGCATTTGAGGACGAGCTTGCGGTGGGCCGATCTGATGTCGGGGATCTGAGCGTCCTTGGCGACACCTAAGATCTTGTATGGATCGGGAGGCAACGGCGGCATGACGGACGACGACCGGACGGACGGCCTGAAAGAGCTGTCGAGAAGAAAGAAGGCGGTTGCGCGATATATGGGCTGGGATGGAGAAGGGCAGAGGAGGCCCACCCCTTGATTTCCAGTGAGCGAGCCACGTGCAGTTTGTGGCCTTGGTCTCTCTTTCGTCCGACTTGTTGGCCCGTGACACAAAGAAGCGTTGGTTTGTCGCGTATGTATTCGTATGTAGGTAGCAGGTAGGCGGATATTCAGCAGGCGGATTTTTTATTCTGATGTATTTTTTTTTTTTTTCTCTGTTTGGGGTCCGAGGCTGTTTTGGGGCTGCATCCAAGGTGACGGGTGTCACGGGGTTTGGGTCGATAGACGACAGCTGATTGGCTGGGGGGCTGGTGGAAGGGATGGAAAAGGAGGGTGGCGGATGCGAGTGGCCCTTTTTTAGGGGGGGCGGGTGAGCAGCCAGAATGCGAGGGCGGGGCGACGAGTGAAGAAGGACGGGGAGGATCCGAGTTGGCTGTACGAATATTCGTACGAGAATGGGTAGATAGAGAGGATGGAGGGAGGTGAGAGGCCAGCTGAGAGGGTGAGGGTGAGGGTGAGGGTGCCTCTGATTCTGGAATACTCCGATTCCCTCCCACGAATACCTACCCACAGGCGGACGAGCCTTTTTTTAGTAGCCAGCCAGCCCAGACACCCAGTGGCGCAGCTCGCCATCAGTCTCGGACTATCCCTCCAGTCCGTCTCGGCTGCCTGTCCCTCTGTCTCCCTCTGATCTGTCTCCCGCCGTCCGCCGTCTGCCGCCGTCTGCCGCCGTCTTCCCCCGTCTCCGTGGCCATGGCGTCATGTGCCCGGTACCGGCCGATACCACGGCCAGGTCCTCACACCGTGTCAAGCCATGAAGCCATGGCGTGATAGGCGGTGAGCAGCTGAGCAGACGGTACGCGCCCTTAGTATGCGCCTCGACGCATCCCGTCGTGTCACCGGCCACCCGCCCCGGCACCGTGTGATGCTGATTGCCAGTGATAGCTCACTTCGACTATCCCGCCGGCTCGTCGGTACCTCAGAGTAGAGGCTACCACGCCTGGCCCGTCTGGCCCGACGGCCGATCGACGGTCGAGCTGACACGGTGCACGGCTGTCAGCGGATGGAACGAACAAAGAATCCCTCCGTTACAGGCCCTCTTTGTTAGCTCGTCCAAGGGGGGGAGGCTCGGCACCGTGTCCGACCACAGTCTCTCGGCGCCGTCACTCGCTCCGCAGGGATCCCCACATGTAGGTACCCGCGCGTACCCCGCCCGATACCCCGCACTGCACAGAACCCGTCATCTACCCCCCTCTACCCACTTCTACCCACCTCTGACCCCCCCTCCTTTGCCCATCACGGCCCGCGGTCCGAAAGCGGGGTAGGGCCCCCCCGGCAATGGGCCGGCATCATCGGCCGCCATCGGGGATGCCATCATGCCGCAGATACCCTTGTTCTCGTTCCTCGGCCAACAGCACATTCGTCCTTACACACGCTCTGCACGCCTTACACACGCACCATCGGGAACCACGATATCATACAAACGCCACAGCCGAGGAGCCTTGTTGGTGATTCTCCCAAGACACATACATACATGGCCGGCTGCAGGGGCCCATGGCCCCGAGCAAACACGAGACGACAGCCAGTCAAGACCAACACCGTCGTCGCACCACCCCCCTCTTCTCCCCCCCGCATGGAAGACTCCACGTCACAAAATGCCGAAAGGAGACAACAGCGGTTGGATCGTGGCCTCGCACGATCTCTTGGCCCCAGCTCCGGTTGGGACGCTAAGACTGCCGCATGTCGTCAACCACGACACGCGTCGACGTCGATTCGCGCCGCTTAACGGGACAGCAGCCACTACAAACTGTCGCTACGACCCCCAGCGTCATGATGCTGGTGACGACGGGTTTTGGGTATCAATCTTCTTGGTGCCCCATGCTCTCTCGCGACCTGTTCTCCGCGGGCCGCGCCTCATCCGTCAGCCCAGACGGGCAGATCCACGTCGACGACTATGGGCCTGTGAAACTGCTTGCCACCGACGTGAGGGTGTTTGCTCTTCATCACGGCCGCGTTGACGATGCACGTCTCGTCCTCCATCTTTGCAGACGTGTCATGGGATCCGCTCGTCAGGTCCATCAGGCTGAGCTTATTTGTGCCCGCGCCGGGATCGTCCCACGCGCGTGTGAGTTTCTCGGCAAAGGCTTCGTCTTCGTTCGATGCCCAGACGACATGCTCGGCGCCACGGCCTTCGTGAACGTGACCGCAGACGGCGAGACGAGGGCGGACCCGCCAGAGGGCACGTCTCAGCGCCTCGCATCCCGCCACGCGACCCTTATCAGACAGATCGCGGTGCGTCCGGGGCGGCGTGTGCGTCACGACAATGTCCGTACCTGGGGTTATGTCGTCCCACAGCGACGGCGGGGGTTGAGAATCGGCATCGTAGCCAAAGGCCCACAGGCCGCGGCGGGGCGAAAAGGGCGAGCCAAAGACGGAGAACTCGGTGTGAGGCCCGTCGGGGCTTTTCAGCCGGATCTTGGTAGATTCGTGTTCCAGAAAAGTGATGGACGGCGACCCGGTTAAGAGGGCGCGACAGTTGGCCGACGACTCGGGTCTCTGATTGTGAAAGACGGGACCGTGCTCATGGTAGAAACGAGTGTCGAGCGTGACGTCGTGATTGCCTGAAACAGCATCATCAGCACCTCGGACGGGTCGTGACGTCGACGTGATTCACACCGGCGATGACAATCTTGGCCTCGAAATCGGCAGCCTCCAACCAGCTGACGGCCCTGGACAGCTGAGGTCGGGGTTGAGATTCTGCCGCTCGACCTGCTCGGCCGTGCTCACCTCAGAGTGGCTGCCCTGGTTGGTGAGGTCGCCGGCGTGGATCAGCACGTCGCCCCTGGGCAGCTTGATCGAGGCGGCGCAGTTGTGAGTGTCGGAGACGCAGACAATTCTCGTCCTGCGGAGGGCCATGATGACTGATTCGAGCAGCGAGGCTTATCCCCGAGAGGCAGCGGACCGACATGGACAGGGCTTGATTGATGGAGAGCGGCAAGGCGGGAGGTGTCATCTCGTTGAGGTGTCATGGTGTCATGGCATAAGCCGAGCTGACAAAGAATAATAATCTCGCCGGATGCATCCATTACCTGGTATGTAGTTATTATGCATGACGGATGCGAAGCAAACGCGACAATCGGCGAGATTTTCATGCAGCAGCGCGTCTTTTTCCGTCCTTGATCTCACAAGAGTATTCGTACATAAACAGCTCTTATTATGCCTGCGCGTGGCCGCCATGTGCCGGTTTGTCTCGGGTTGACGAGGGGGGCCCTCGGATAGATGAATGAATGGCAACAGGCAGACACGATGAATCTGAAGCACGTGAGCGTCGTATGTATAACTGCTGGCATAGCTGCTAAGCTTCGTCTGACGGATCGGGGTGTTTTAATACCTGTACTTTAAACTCAGCCTCAGCGCTCGCTGCCTGCAAGGCACCCGTTGGGCCATGACTCGGTGCGCGTGAGCCGTTGGAAAGCTCCATCGTCGATGGACGTCGGTCGAGAGATGGGAGCAAAAAAGGCTCAGCATTACCGAGGCTGCCCGCACCGTCCATCGCCGGGGCCAACAGTGGAAGAATCTCACGCCCGGGGACAGCGGCTACAGTGGCTACACGAGCGGGATTCAGTGGCTGCCACGCCCCAACAGCCCTGAAGGGTCCATGAGCCCAGCCACCTACCTAGGTATCCATCCATGACCCGGGCCCTTGACAAATGGATGCCGGGGCTGCCCATCCATCCATCCATGAGGTCCATCCATCCATCCACCCAATGGTGATGCAGTAGCCGCTAGCAGACCTCAGATTCCAACCGGCCTCGTCTCTCCCCTCTCGGTCTGGTCTCTCCCCTGCCAGGCCCAAGCCTCTCTCGGCCATAGCCCGTGGAAGCATCGACGCGCTACCCATCAACAATTGCCCTCCCATTCCGCTCTCCATCGGCTGCCTGTCTCATGGCCTGAACAAAGACGCGCAAACGAGCGATCCGAATCCGCCTCTCCCCTCCCCTCCCCTCCTTCGCGTCATTCTTTACCTGCACTCTCACAGCCTCGTCTCTCCCGGCCCCATCGCGGCCTCGTCTCTGCCCGTCACGGTCCGATTCCTCCTCACGACAATTCCATCCTCTCTCTCTGTCTCTGCCTGGGTCTTGGGCTACGGGGCTTCCAGCACCAGCCGGAGCCCCAGCCATGACGACGACCTTGTCGCCCGCTGCCACCGCAGCCTCGACTCTGACGACCAACGAAGATGAGCCCCCATCGTGGGCCTACCAGCTCGAGGTGAGTCGGCCGATGACTGCGCCCACCAGCCGTCGTTGACCAGCGGGTCATGGTCCAGAGCGCCATCGACGATCCCCCACGGCTATCCCACAGCCAGCCTCATCATGGCGCCCAGAGAACGAGCTCGGCAGACAACCTGACGGCTGCCCTCACCTCTCCTCCCTGGTCGAATACTTCCGACAACGACGACCGGAAACAGCCCAAGCCTCGCGACCCCAACGAATCCAAATGGATACATAGGGATAAGCTGGCCAAGATCGAGAGCGAGGAGCTTCAGGCGGCCGGCATCTTCGTTCCACGCTCGCGGCTGCTACCTAAGCAGAGACGGGAACGCCATCACGGTCCCGAAGTGCCCAGCAAGAGCTCGACCGCCTCCGAGTCGGATGAGACGCTCAGGTCCGGCGGCTGGGACCTGAGGAACCCGGCCGAGATCGCCCAGGAGAGTGCCAACGCCTACTTTGTCCCCGCCAAGGGAGGCTCCCGCATTCCGGTGGCCAAGCTCAGCCACGCGCCCATACCGCTCGACTGCCTGGAGCGCGGCTCGCAGGCCGTCCGGAGACAGGTCGACGGCGATGGCGATGGCTTGTCGTATTCGAAGCCTCGGTCGAGGAGCGCCAGCCTGTCGGTGAGCGAGGCCATCAAACAGTCAGGCCTCCCATCGGTCGCGAGACGGTCCATCACGGACACGTCGCCCAGGAAGAATGCGCCGCGCAAGCTGTCGGCCGCGTCCAAGCCCATGCCAGCGTCCGCCGGCCGGCCCAAGACGCGCTCCGTGTCTGGCAAGGACGCGGCGAGAACGTCGATAAGAGTCGGCGAGCCGTCTGCCGCTGGCTGGGCGCCCGAGGGGGATCCGCCTTGGATGGTCAACACGTACAAACCCGACCCTCGGCTGCCGCCCGATCAGCAGCTTCTGCCGACGGTGGCCCGACGGCTTCAGCAGGAGAAGTGGGAGAAGGAGGGCAAGTTTGGCGATGCCTACGACAGGGAGTTTCGGCCTCTCAACATCCACGAGCTCCCCAAACCAGCGGTCACGGCCCCCAAGCCGAGCCCAAGCAGCGACGTTGACCAGGATGAGGACGAGCCACCCAAGGCCGCGTCGTCGAAGCTACACCCACTGAGCCAATGCCCATCGGCCGAACAGCAGGCCACGGACGAGTGGCCGCTCCGACAGGGCAAGACTCTCAACATGCGGCAGGGATCCTACTCGACCATGCCCAAGATTACCGACTCAGCGCCCTTGGCCAGCCCCCGGCCCCCCGTTGCCCAGGCTCCAGCGGTGGCGGCCCCCGAGACGACAAACACAGCGCAGATGGCGGATCCCAGCGGCGACGACGAGAAGAGAAGGGCCGGCTGTGGGTGCTGCATCGTCATGTGAGGCCAGCTGCAGCCGACGACGACGACGTTACGAACATTACACGCCTCGTTTTTCTTTTCTCCTACCAAGGCCTACTCGTACATACATGTTGCCTCCCAGCGTCTTTTCTTTGTCGGAGCGAGGAGACGTTTAGCGGTTTATGCCCTCGACGCAGCTGCTAATGCATGCACATGCCTTCATCTCGCATGGACATGGTCATCCAGGATAGTGGCCGTGCCCGATTTCGGATCGGCCTTTTCCTAGCCCTGTTTCGCTATGCGCTTTTTCTTTTTTCTCTTTTTCTTACGGTGTCATTTGAGCCGTATAGTGGGGAGGTCCTGTGTCTATATTTCCTTTTACTGTTTTCTTTTTATTCCCGGTCTCGGGGCCGTCGATGCTGGTGGCGAGAAGGAAGAGGGAGGCGACTCGATGGTGTGTGATAGATACCCTTCTCGTAGCGAAATGGGATTCGGGGAGTTTTGCCATGGTGATGTCTGATGGGAGCGTATCGGCTTTGGGGTGGGAATCGTGATGATTGGGCGGATGAGAGAGAGACGGTCTTGAGGCATATATTCGTATGCATAGAGACCGAGACGGCCCGGGATCTCCTCTTCCTGGATCCTACTCCGTACTTACATACGAATACAGACTCGCCACTCGCCACCCACGCATTCACGACGATACAATGACCGACAGCAACCACGCCCTCGTCTTCGGAGCAACCGGTCTGCTGGGCTGGGCCGTAACCGAGCAGCTGCTATCCGGATACCCACAACCAGGAGCCTTCTCGACCGTCACCGCCGTCGTGCGCCGTCCGGAGACGGACCTCGGGCTCCCGTCCGGCGGTCCGGCCTTCCGGCTGGTGGGCGGCGTCGACCTGCTGGGCAGCGGGGCCGATCTCACGGCGCGGCTACGGGATGTCCCGGACGTGGAGCGGACGACGCATGTTTTCTACTACGGTTCGGATGCTGGCTGTCTTGCTGTTGCTGCTTGCTTATGGTGTTAGTGTTTGCCACTTGTGGTGAGGATGAGGCGAGGGAGGCGAGGGTTAATGGCGATATGCTGCTTCGTGTTGTCGAGGCTGTTAATGCTGTTGCTCCGCGGCTTGTCAGCTTCGTCTTCGCAGGCGGGACCAAAGTAAGGACCTGATACTCCCCGTCTCCCTTCGACTATGGCTTAAATAGTAACCACACAGCAATACGGCATCTGGGAACCGGGCGGGAAGATGCCTGCTCCGCTCCGAGAGTCGCTCGTCGAGAACATGCAGCCGGAGGAGATGCCCTCGTGCGTGTATCCGCTTCACCGGCAGATCCTAACCGACGCGAGCCGAGGGAAGGGCTGGGTCTGGACGGAGCTTTGTCCGGATGTGGTTGTTGGGTATAGCCCGTTTGGAGCGGATTACTCGCTTGCGCTGCACTGGGCTCAGTATCTTTCGCTGGTGGCGGAGAGGGAGGGCGAGGGGACGCGCGTGCCGTTCCCTGGATGTGCTGAGGCGTACGAGTGTAAGTTTTCGCCTGTTTCGGGGAGCATCTTGGGGAGGGCTTCTATATACATCGCTCTGCTTCACGGGCGGACGGGTGACGGCTCGGCGGGAAAGGTGATTAACGTGGCGGACGGGGAGGAGCCCGTAAGCTTCTCCACGCTATGGCCGAAGCTGGCATCCTGGTTCGGGCTGGTGGGCGTCGGACCCGAAGATGGGGCTCTGGGGAAGAGGCTCGGGCCGGGAGGCTATGTGCGTCTCCACGGGGG
>NJES01000630.1:0-10733 GCA_002591395.1 Ophiocordyceps camponoti-rufipedis | reverse complement strand
ACCGTAGTCCGAGATCCGCTCCCGTAGAACAGACACAAACTTGGCCCTCACCCCGGCCTCCTTGTCAAAAGCCTCAAACTCAGCCCTCTCCTTGGCCGAAGCGTTCCTCCCCACGGGACTAACATTAACCATGCCATTCCGAAACTCGACAAAGGTGCCCCTCTTGACGGGGATATCCAAATCCGCAATATACCGCAGACAGAAATCCACCAGCGTCCTATACCGCCCCTCCCCCAACCACGCAATAAAGCTATTCGACGGAAGCTGGCTCCCCATCTTATACGCCGTAAGGCCATTCTCCGCGAAGCAGAAGTCGAAGAGCGTCGTCACGGGCGCGCCCGCGGGGCGGCCCAGCTGCTCCTCCTGCTTGGCCAGGTCGGAGCCCCCGACGAAGCCCACGGCGCATTTGCTGCGTAGGGCGCGGAGGAGGGAGAGCGTTGCTTCCGAGGCGTCTTGGCGGGCCGGGGTGAGGGTGCCGTCGACGTCGAAGAGGCAGATTGTGTTGGCGAGGGGGCGGGAGTTTAGGGGGGGCGGTTGGGAGGCCATATCGAGGTTGGGATCGTGGGTTGGGGTTTGGTGGGATGGTGGTTTGGTGGTGGTTGAGGAGAGCTTGCTCCTTTTACCCTAGAGCTCAGGAGGTGGAGGTGGGGCACAGAAACGCCCATGTGTTTTTTGTATGTATGTACCTAGGTACGAATAAGGGTGGGGGAATTGCGGGGCATACTAACGGCATTTCTAACCTCCGAAGCGGGGCTGCACCTCGTCCTGGACACCACCTCCAAGGCCTCCTCAATCTTCCAGCAGACAAGAATCAACTCTCTCTCTGGCCTTGACCTCCTTCAAAGATCCCCCGTCACCTCCAGATGGAATAATAATAACATTATCTAATAATCCGCTGGCAATCCTCTCAATCCCTCTAGGGTACGAATACCTAGCTAGCCATTCATTCTACTCGGCAGACGCCAGCCCGCTCGACTTGCCCGTCAACTCGACCACGACGCTCACAGCCGTGCTCACAACCCACATCATAATCACCAGCCAGCCGATCCGACGGCTCAGTATCCACTTGTTCATCGGCACAAGCACCACCAGCGCCACCAGCATCAGCAGCAGCGTCACTCCCGACACGAACAGCGTCGCTCCCAACTGCATCCTGTACGGGCCGTATCGCATCGGCTCCCCCGGATGCTGCCCGTGCTCCTTGTTGGCCTGCTTGATCATCATCATGACGCCCCCGATGCCGATGCCCAGCAGGATGTTGAGCATGGGTCCTCCAAAGCACGCAGACCTGTACTCCCGTCAGCATCGGAAACTCTCCCGGAAGCGGGCCGCCAACTTACAGCGCCATGACCGGATATCCCAGCCGCGCGACCGTTATGTCCGCGACCAGATCTCCGATGCTGTTGCCCGCCGCAAACACCGTCAGTCCCAGCAGCGCCTCCGAGATGCCCAGCATGACGCCAAAGGCCTTGAGCACCCCGACCACTTCGCCCGCGATCGTCGATATCCACGCGACGCTGATAACGAAGCCCAGGAAGCACAGCAGGTAGTGGAGCCGCGGTCGTCTCTGCCCCGTCGTCGTCATCAGCACCACTGCCAGCAGCAGGGCCGACAGCAGCAGGGAAAAGGCCATCATCCGCACCAGCTCCCGCCCCGGTCGTCCCATGTCCTCCCGCATGTTGGCCCACAGGATCAGCGTCGAGAAGAGCGGCCCGCTGAAGAGCTGCACACACACTAGCCATCGGTTCCACGACGGCGGCTCCTTGCTACCCTTGCTCGCCGACCGTATCTCCGATGGCGCCTTGGCAGACATGACAGAGTCTCTCGATGCGACGCCATCCGGCGCTTCGGCCGACACGTCCGCTGCCGGCGACAACCGATAATTGTCCCAGCCGGTTTCGGCCTGGCCGTCGGCAGGGATCACGGAAATAGCCGGCGCCGAGCCTTCCATGGCACCATAGCTCGGGCCATCCGACAGCACATCTCGCTCCATCGCGGCTTCGTCGGTCGCCTCCATGTCCACGACGGGCAGCGTTATCACCAGGAGGAAGATGCTGGGGACCGATATCGCGCTGAGAAAACGATCCCAGTACGACTTTTCCCGCCAGCCCTGCAGGGTCGGGAACAGCGTCGCCAGCAGCACGTCGGGCGGAGGAAGCACCCGATACGGCCACCATCGGACCGGAACAGGGGCCGGAGGCTGCAGGTCGTCGTCCCCGAGCGTGCTCGGATCGACGTAGCGGGGAAAAGCCGTTTCGGGCGACGACGTTGCACTGGGACTCCTGGAATGGCCCGGTATCTCCAGCCTCAGCTTCGGGATGGATTCCCGCGACGGCTCATGATCCGTCTCGCTGGGTGGTTCGACTGCTATGACGGGCAACGAGGGCGTTGGCGACCGGTTCGTCCGCTCCGGCTGGGCCGCCTCGGGCATCAGGAATCGAGACCTCGATCTGCCGAGGCGTGCGTCCATGAGATCAGGGGAGATGACGGTGGAAGCGACCGGTATGTCGCTCGACGACAGGGCGCGATCCCTGCGTGCGAGGCTGGGCACGGGAGTCGAGACACCGATGCCGTCGTCGCTGCCCACGAACAGGGCATTGCACGTTGTCCCTCGCCGCAGCATGGGACGAGACTGGGACCGGCCCCGGACCAGCAAGGGCGAGAGATGAAGGTTGCTCTCTCGCTGAAGCTGGGCCAGAGCAGCGCGGAATTCGAGAGCGCCCACCAGACTCGGACGGATGGGAGTCGTAAGGGGAGTCCGCTTGTGGTTCGATCGCACAACGCGCATATTATTCGTCACCTCGGCCGCCACCAACCGTCCGTGATCGCCGTCGTCCTCGTCGAGCGAGCCGGCTTCGAGGCTAACGGGGGTGACGGGCAAGGGCGAACGGTCGTCGTCTCGATAGGGCTCGCTCGCCAGCTCCTCGACGTGACCATCCATGACATAGACGTGGCTGCGAGACTCTGTGTCTCGCCGGAGCCGGCGTCTGGCCTTGACATCGTACCAGTGACTGACGACGACGGTGATGACGTAGAGCGCATAATAGCCGATCATGACACAGCACTCCCAGATGTGAAGGTTGCCGTCGGCCAGAAAGGCCATGGTGAAGGCAACAGCGACGATGAAGAAGCAAATGTCGCGTGCGTAGGTCTTGCGGTCGACGCGAAACTCGCGAACGAGGGCCATTGAACCGGCAACGACGCCGGCGATGAAGCTGGCAGCGCCGATGAGCTCGCCTATGGCCATGCCGGGGCTGTTTGAGCTCATGGCGGCAAAGGTGCTGAAGACATCGGGGGAGCCGTTGCCGAGGGCGAGAAAGGTGACGCCGGCGAGGCTCTGGCTCAGGCCGAGGACGGCGGAGATGGTGGCGAGGTTGACGCAAAAGAAGTCGCTGGCGGCGATGCCTATGGTGGAGAAGAGCAGACCGAGCCAGGCGACGAGGAGGGAGAAGGCGAGGGGCCTCGCGCTCTGGTGGGTGCAGTAGTAGAGCTGGAGATAGGGGATGAGGCCGGCGTCGACGTCGGCGCAGTGACGCTTGACGAAGGCGCATTTGTCGGTGACGGCGTCGATGTTGCGACAGTCCGTGTCATGATGGTGGCGGCGGAGATGGGGGGGATGAGAGCCATCGTGGGAGCCATCGTGGGAGGCGAAGAACAGGTCGGCTGGCGGGCCTCGGTTGAGAAACGAATAGCCCGTCAGAAGGGCGAGGGCGAGGAAGGCGACGACAAAGGGGCGAGACGGGGGTCTAGAGCGGTGAGAGAGCATTCTGGTGATATCGTCATGATGCCGTGACGAAGCGGACGAAGGAGGAAAAAGGGGGCGGGCGGTCCAAGGCGGGTCTCAAATCGGGCAGCGGGACCGGGACATGTCGGAGATGGATTCCAGGCGGAGGAGGAGGACGATGATGGAGATGAGTTGGAGAGATGTCGATGGAGAGGGAGAGGAGGATGAGAGACAGGAGAGACAAGAGAGAGGAGAGAGACGAGGGAGAGAGTAGGTAAGACGTCGAGTCGAGTTGGCGATGGAGGATGAGACGATGGCTTGATTGGGCTGGAGCGGTGAAAGGTTGGGCCTAGCTGCTGAAAGACCCGAGTTAGCCGCGACGGGCCAAGCTAGAGAAGCGGTACATGCATACCGGCGGGAGTGGTATTTGTTAGTCGGAGGGTAGCAGCAGCAGGCAGTAGGTAGCAGACTGGCGGGAGGATGCAGAATGCAGGGTCACCGAAGGCCGGTGGCTGATGATGGCGGTTTGATGGACGAGATTGGAAACGCGACTTGGAACGACAGGCTTGACGAGTTGCATCATGTCCGGGAGAGAGCGGCTGAAGACTGAGTCAGATGGTGCTTGGCGAGGTCGGGCGTCGTCGTCATCCCATCTCAGCCGGACGTCACGTGAGAGGTTTTGATTTTTACTGCTCAGCCACACACACACACACACTCACCAGCCACAGCCATCAGCGGGGCTCGGCTCGACAACGGTTGGTTGCCCGGCACTAGTGGCGCAGCCGCGCATCTTCTGTTTACTTGATTGAACGCGACGCTGGAAAAGCCAGAACCACGACCAAAACACCGCCTTTTGCCTTGAGTGACGCACGACGACGACAACCGCCAAGATGCCTCGCGTCGCACAGGTTCCCCGTCCCGGAGGCGCAGCAACGGCTTCCATGCCCGCCTCGCCCTTCAAATCACCCGTCAAGTAAGTGAGAAACTAAAGCAGGCCGTTTCTGCGACCGCTCGCGCTCACCTCGGAACACAGGATCCCCCTCAACGACGATGCGCACGAAAAGGGCCAGCGTCTCAACTCGCGCAAGGCCCTTCACGAACGTCACATCAAGCAGATCAAGGCGGCTGCCACGCCTCGCAAGCACGCCTCGTCCGTCATGGGCTCGGAGGGGGCCTCGCCTCGGACGCCGGGGAGTCAGGACGAGGCCATTACCGTTGGGGGCGTGACGCCTATGAAGAGGGTGCCTATCCTGGCCAACTTTGAGGAGTGGATGAAGATGGCGACGGATAACAAGATTAACGCGACCAATTCGTGGAACTTCGCCCTTATTGATTACTTTCACGACATGTCGTTGCTCAAGGAGGGCGATGGCGTCAACTTTCAGAAGGCGAGCTGTACGCTCGATGGCTGCGTCAAGATTTATACGAATCGGGTTGATAGCGTTGCGACGGAGACGGGTAAGTTGCTGAGTGGCCTCGCCGATAGCAAGAAGAAGGATGGTGAGGGAGAGGGAGAAGGGGAGGATGCTGGGACGGATGACGACGTCGATGGTGAAGGCAACGGGAGAACAAAGGCCAAGAAGAAGGTGAGTGAGCTGTATCTTGACGACTTTTGGTATTCGACTGACAGGCGCCAGACGCAACGATCATCAGAGGCAACGCTCGCCCCCTCGTTCGCCGCCCTGCAACTTAAGAAGTTCGAGCTCGAGTTCGCCGTCGATCCGCTCTTCAAGAAGGCTTCGGCCGACTTTGACGAAGGTGGTGCCAGGGGTCTGCTTCTCAACCACCTGATGATAGACTCTCGGGGACGCATCGTCTTTGACAGCAGCGACGACTCGGAAGATGCAGTCGGCCATGATAAGAAACAAGATGACGAGGAGGAAGAGCAGGCAGACGATGCGGAAGAAGAGAGCGCGCCCATTGATCTAGCCTCTCTCAGCCAACGATTCTTCCCCGATCTCGCACGACTCGACGAACTCGACGTCTGTCCTTCACTCAAGAACTTTGATCTCGGCGGCGGAAGCATGGACATTCCCTTTCTCAAGGCAATCGAAGACGAACAGAAGAGCGCCCCGATGGACGACGCCCCCCCCCCTCAAGACTACGACGACGACGATCTCGGCGCCCTAACCATGGCCGAAGACGTAGCCTTTGGCGAAGGAGGCGAAGCCTGGGCCCGAGAAGCAGCTCTAGCCCCCCACATGCGCGTCCTCAACGTCGAAAGAACAGACGCAGACGACGACGACGACGACATGGAAGACGAACAAGGCGAATACCTCGTCTCCATGAAGAGCGGAAACGTCCACGACGACATGCTAAACTTCTTCGACCAGGCCCTCCGCAAAAACTGGACCAGCGCAGAACACTGGCGCATCCGCAAGATCAAAGACTCCAAAGCCACGACCGAATCCCTCAAACCACGCCGTCGCGAAAAGGAACCCTTTGAAGTCGATTTCCTCTCCCCCCTCCCCCAGCCATCCATAGACGCCCTCTCAACCCAAGCCTCCTCCACCACAGCCATAACCCTCGCCCGCAAAGACTGGACGGCCAAGTCGCGCAACCTCCTCCCCGAAGACGGCCACTTCTCCTCCCGCTCTCTCCTGAGCCTCTTCCTCAAGCCCACCGCCAGACTCTCCCGCCGGAGGAACAACCACCACCGCCGCGCTCGCCAAGACGACGTCGTCCCCCCCGACATGGACGAAGCCTTCTGGGCCAAACAAGACCACCACCACCAAAACCCCCACGACGACGACGACGAGGCCCCCCCCGGAACCTACGACGCAAACTTCTTCCACGACGACGGCCTCCCCTTCCCATACGCCCCCCCCGACTGCGACGACGACGACGACGACGACGACTTCGCAGACGCCCGCTCCCACCTCTCCCCCACCGCAATGGCAGCCCACGACGCCCCCTCGACAACCCTGCACCCCTTCACCCAAGCCACCGCCTTCGGCAGCAGCCTCGTCACCTCGACGCGCAGGGTCAGGCCCGAGTACGTGCAGTACGCGCGGCGGGCCAAGAAGGTCGACGTCCGCCGCTTGAAGGAGGAGATGTGGAGGGCCATGGACCTGGACGAGGGGGGACGACGCTTGCCTACGCCCCCTGCTGACGATGGGCACCACAGCCTCGACTCCACCGAGAAACAAGCCGAAAGCCTCACCTTCACCTCCATCCTCACCTCGCTCCAAAAAGCCTACCCCAAACAAGCAATGGACGACATCTCCACATCCTACTGCTTCATCTGCCTCCTCCACCTCGCCAACGAAAAGGGCCTCGAAATCGACAAGACGCCCTCCCTCGACCAACTCTTCATCCGCCGCGACTCGTCCGCCAACCTCGACGATTAACACATATAAACATACACACCCTTTTTCTTTTTTTTCTCTCGCGTTAGGGGGGGGGGCGTGTGGGTAGGTGTGTGTGTGTGTGTGTGTGTGTGGGTGGTATGTTGATTTCCGGTGGGTTTCTTGAGACGGGCGTGTGCCCAATCTGTTCGTCTCATGTGCATATGTACGTACGTATGTGTGAATGTTGGATCGTTGTTTAGGCTGCATTGCCTTCCCGTTGTGACCCTGTCTCGTAGCAATCTTTCACCTCTCATCACGATGCTACCTCTCTCCCACATGACTGCAAGAAACACTGAGCCAGTTGGATGCATCTCTCTCTCTCTCTCATGACTACATACCCCCATCATCGTAACCCATCAACATGATCCATAACGCTTTTCTTCATCACGACTCCTCGACTCCAGCCCTACGCCTCATCGCCCAAGCATGACATCGTGTCCTTGGCGCCAGGGTATCAAAACAACTCTGCACCCAAACAAGCCCCCATACAAAACACCCAGCATGTAGAAAAGTAAGAAGGGAAAAAAAAACACCGCTGTACATGCGCGTATATACACATCAGACGTGGTCTCGTCGTCCAACAATCTCGCCCGCGTGAAGCAAGGCGCTCATGCCGTCGAGACCACGCTTCGATGGGACCGTGGTGATGGGCGATGAGACGGGCGACATGAGCACATCGCCATCGCCCAACGAATCAATCTTCATGTTCTGGAAGACCGATGAGTCGGAGAGGAAGCCTAGATGTGTCTCGTGTCAGCCATCTTCTCTTGTCCTTTCCACACCACTCGAGACCTGCTCACCGTAGCCCTTGGGACTCGCCATCGGCCGGTTCGGCGAATCTAGTCGGCTGGCGAGGCTGGCGGCTGCCACCTTGATGGGAGGTGACGTCGTCTCCATCGCGGGTGCGGCTGGTAGGGTTCTGTCGGCGAGGAGGGCGTATATCGGCACCGACCCATCGCCAGAAGACCTGCCGAAACTCCCCCTAGAACTTCGCGAACCAACAGTGCTGTTGGACGACGGCTCGTGTAAAAGGCGTGGTACTCGCGTCCGGGGTAAAATGGGCGGCCCGTCCGGCACCATCCTCGTCTGACCGGAGCCGGCATGCGAGTACATGCCACCATTATCAGCCTTGCTTCCGTCGTCCAACATGTCGGACAGAGACGGCAGAGGTTGACGGCCTCCTCTCCGCGACCACGAGGGATTCCGACGCGTGCTCTCATCATCCGTCTCGAACCGGGATGGCCTCGACTCCTCATTGTTGAGATGTGCCGGCGTCAGGGGCGTATGCAGTCCCGATGCCGTCACCGGAGTCGTCTGACTCTCGCTCCGGGACGACGGAGGCTCGCTACCTCGCAACCTCTCACTGCTGCTACCGCTGCGACTTCCTCCGGGGGTTGCTCCGCCAGGGGTCGCTGTGCAGGTGGTGCTCGAGTGCTGCAGCCGCGGCGGTTCTAGTCTCGGTCTCTTGGCGGCATCGTGGCCTATAATATTTGGTCAGACGGATGTTTCCCGTCGGTGCCAAGACTCGGTTCGAACCTTTGCTTTGCCTGGCCTGCTTCTCCTTAAAGTCGTGTAGGTATTGCAAGTACTTGCGATATTCGGGCGTCTTCTTATAACTAGCCAGGCTGGCATGGTACTTTTCTTTGGCCGCGTTGGCTTGGCTCTCAAACGACTCCTTCTCGGCCGACGGCAGGTTCTGCCAATTCTCGCCCACGAGCTTTGCGATTTCGGTAAAGGTGAGGTTGTGGGACTTGAGGTCTTCCCTCATCTCTGGTGCAGGTGGTCAGCTCCGTATTGAGTCGACGTAGACAGCGGACCGAACTCACTATTCGAGAAGAGCACATAGGCCGATGGCGGTCTCTCCGGGGCATTCTCATCCGGCTGAGTCGGTCAGATATATATTTAGACGTCATCAGATGATGGGACGACGAACCTTGGGATGGCGACGATACTTGCGCTTGGCCACGCCGTTGGACTCGTGGCCAGGCTCGCTGCGGATGGAATCTCGTCGAGTGGCATCTGGCTTGGCCTCGTCGGGGTTGGGCTTGGCGCAGGCGAGAGAAACGCTGGGAGCGATGCCGCGCGAGTTTGCGATACGCCGCTGGAGTTTCTAAAGCTCATGCTATTAGCTCGAGTCGTGAGTAGGTAAGGGCGGGTCCGACGTACCCTCCGGTGGCCCAGTTTGACTCCCAAGGCATCCCTGGCAAAAGGTTCGAGTCAGTGGCTGGGAATTATAGATGGTGGATGGGTGATGACCAACAGGTCCGACTCTTGGATATCCAAAATGGTGTCCCAGGCATCGAAGCCTTGATCGATAAAGGCCTCGAGATATTGGGACAGACCCAACTCTGCGAAGACGCCGTCGAGTTGTCGCGTCATAAAGGCCGGGAAATAGGCGCCTTGGATGACGGGTCGAGGGACAGCCAGGTGGGTGTTGGCAACATCTACTTGTGGGAGGTTGGCGGTGGTGGTCGAGATGGTCAATTAAGCCGACGGGGGAGCCGTGGGTGGCAAAGGTGCAGACAGCATAGGGCAGCGGGTTGGAATCGCGATCGATCGGTGGTAGTAAGCACGGGACAGGAGTCGGACTCGGCTGGGCATGTCAGATGCAGGACGTGATGTTAAAAGGGACACGGGAAAACCGAATCGGATCTGTCGATTGCCAAGAGCCCAGGGTAAGGGGACGGTCAAAGGCAATATGCGGCCGGGATCGAGGGATAAGGATCATAAGGGGACAAGAATGGAGGCATTGGCTGATGACGACGACCGGAGCGGCGCCCTAAGGGACGGAGCTAAGAGCCGAGCTAGAGCCAGAAGTGTCTCGAGAGAAAAGCAAGCAGGGAAATAAAAAAAGCTTGAGAGGATCCAAAGGGAGAAGAAAAGGGGAGAAGCCTGAGAAGGGGGGGGGGTGTCGACGGAGAGAAGAGAAGAAGAAGACGTGGTGGTGGTGGTGGTGGTTCGGATGGAAGGAATATTCGGAGGAACGTGATGCCGCGACCCGTAGCCACTTGTGCTTATTCGTACGAATATGTATGTATGTATGTACATGCAGCCCTCGTCCCGCCAGCATGGGATCGAGATCTCCTCCCCCCAAAAAACCCCCTCCAACAACGGCGAAAAAAAATAAGAAAAAATCAAAGAGAAAGAGGTTTTTGCATCCGGACGCATGATGATGCGCAATGATGCAACAACATCCTACCCTCAGACACCCCGGGGGTGAGGAGGGGGGGGCGTGCGCCAACGGGGGAAAAGCGGGTCGGATGGGAAAGACGGCTGAGTCGACGACGGAATCGAACTTTGGCCCGCTCATCGCCCGTCGAAGAAGGCTAGCCAGACGAGACACGCCAAAGGGATCTTTCTTTGGATGGACCTGGTCGTATCTCGATCCCAACCTCGATGGCCAGATGGTCCTGCCCAGCACAGATCGCCGCCGTAATCAACTGCCAGCCAGTCCAAGCTTCATCATCATCATCTTCTTCTTCTTCTTCTCCACGTGCCCTCGACAGACTCTACCGTTCTCCCGGCCTTTCCGCTCCGCCAGCGACCAACGGCATGATGATGATGGCCGCTGCGGCGACGGTGGGATGAGCAATGGGCACTTCAGATTCCCATCCAGCATCCATCGTCCACCCCCCTCCCCCCCCCCCTCCCCCCCCCCC